>JBBPBX010001655.1:28090-99693 GCA_038048925.1 Garcialebias charrua | reverse complement strand
TAGAGTAGTGTAAATAAATGTAAACAGTAGTAATTACATGTAAGCAGTAGTAATAAAAGTAAACAGTATTAATAAATGTAAACAGAGAATGTAAACAGTATTATGATTATAGGCAGTGATGTAATACAGACATTAGTGCAAGTATGAGAAGTAGTGCAAACTGTATGAGCACATGACCGAGAGTTTAGTGAAAACCCGTTTGATGACACAGAGTCTAGTGTTAAAATCTTTGTGTTGAGTGGTAATGTGTGAGAAAGTTTTAGTGTTAAGGCAGTTCAAATGGGAGGGGGGGCAGAGCAGGCAGAGTGTTTAGCATTCTGACTGCCTGATGAACAGAGCTGTCTCTCAGTCTGCTGGTTCGAGCCTGGAGACTCCTCAGTCTCCTCCCTGATGGCAGCAGTCTGAAGCAGCTGTGTAGTGGGTGTGTGGGATCACCTGCCATGCAGTGGGCTTTCCGAGTGAGGCGTTTGCTGTGTAAGTCCTGCAGTGAGGGCAAGGAGGTGCCCACGATCTTCTCAGCTGCTCTCACAATGCGCTGGAGGCTCTTGCGGCAGGATGCAGTACATGCACCAAACCACACAGTGATGCAGCTGGTCAGGACACTTTCTATGGCACCTCTGTAGAAGGTGCTCATGATGGGGGTTGAAGCTCCAGCCCTTTTCAGCTTGCGGAGAAAGTAGAGACGCTGGTGAGCCTTCTTTGCCAGTGCTGCAGTGTTCCTGCTCCAGGACAGGTCCTTTGAGACGTGCACTCCCAGGAACTTGGTGCTGTCTACTCTCTCCACTGCGGTGCTGTTGATGGTCAGAGGGGGATGTTGGGCATCCCTCTTCCTGAAGTCCACAACAATCTCCTTTGTCTTCTCCACGTTGAGAGTGAGATTGTTGTGTCCGCACCACAAGGCCAGGCGGCTCACCTCGTTCCTGTAGTCCGTCTCATCGTTGTTGCTGATGAGACCTACCACTGTTGTGTCGTCCGCAAACTTGATGAAGTGGTTGGAGCTGTACGATGGTGTGCAGTCGTGTGTTAGCAGGGTGAATAGAAGGGGGCTCAGCACACATCCTTGTGGGGCCCCTGTGTTCAATGTGATGGTGCTAGATGTGTTACTCCCGATCCGTACTGTCTGTGGTCTCCCGGTCAGGAAGTCTAGCAGCCAGTTACACATTGAGGTGTTCAGCCCCAGACTGTCCAGTTTATGGATGAGCTGTTGGGGGATGATGGTGTTAAATGCCGAGCTGAAGTCGATGAACAACATTCTAACATAGGAGTCCTTCGTGTCCAGATGTGTGAGAGCTGTGTGAAGGGCAGAGGAGATGGCATCGTCGGTTGAGCGATTAGGTCGGTATGCAAATTGGAAGGGATCCAGGGAGTCAGGGAGGACAGATGTGATGCTTTTCATGACTAGCCGTTCAAAGCACTTCATCAGGATGGGGGTGAGTGCTACTGGGCGATAGTCATTGAGGCATGCGGGCGTTGCCTTCTTTGGGACAGGGATGATGGTGGTGGCTTTGAAACAGGTGGGGACGATGGCCTGGCTCAGTGAGATGTTAAAGATGTCCGTGAAGACCGCTGCGAGTTCCCCTGCACAGTCCTTCAGCACACGACCAGGTATGTTGTCAGGACCAGAGGCCTTCCGGGCGTTAATCTTGATGAATGATCGCCTTACGCTGTCTGAGGACAGCGTCAGCACCTGGCCATCAGGAGAGGGGGGGAGTTTATGTGCTGGTGTGCTGTTACTTGCCTCGAACCGAGCAAAGAACTCATTCAGTTCATTCAGCGCAGAGGCTGAGCTGTCACAGGTCTGGGGGGGTGGTTTGTAGTTTGTGATGGTCTGTATTCCCTGCCACAGACTGCGTGTATCCCTGCTGTCCTTGAAACGGTGAGCTATTTTCCCAGAATACTGCTTCTTTGCCTTTCTGATGCCCCGGTCCAGGTTGTTTCTGGCTGCCCTCAGGCCCACCTGATCTCCCGCTTTGAAGGCAGCATTCCTGGCTCTCAGGAGTCTGTAAACCTCAGCTGTCAGCCATGGCTTCTGGTTAGCCCGAACAGTGATGGTTTTAAGGTTGGTTACATCATCAATGCACTTGGTGATGTATGAACATACAGTGTCTGAGTACTCCTGGAGACATGTGGTGTTGTTTGTGGTAGCAGCTTCTTTGAACATACTCCAATCTGTGGTGTCAAAACAGTCCTGGAGTGCCTCTGAAGACCCCTCTGGCCACACTCGTATCTGCTTGCGGACTGGTTTTGTGACTTTCACCAGTGGCCTGTATGCTGGCTTTAGCATAACACAGATATGGTCAGAAGCACCAATGTGGGGGAGGGGGATGGCTCTGTAGGAATTTTTCATGGTGGTGTAAACCTGGTCCAGGGTGTTGTTTCCTCTTGTTGCAAAAAAATAATACTTTGAGGGAAAAATCGATTCAGCATATACTATTTTTTCTGGACAGGTTTTTAAATGTATTATGAATTTTCACGTGTTTTGAATTAGTTTCATAGTTGCACTTTTATTTTTTCATTTTGTCTTTTTTCTTGTGGCTCCTCAAAAAAGGTGAAGAGCAGAAATCTGAGCGTCAAACCTGCAACCTCAGAAATCGTCTGCTCTGAATGCTCAGCTGTGCGTCCTGTGCAGGAGAAAAACATCATCTCCCAGATCCCAGGAATAATTAAACTACTTTAGTGTTGGACTTTTGTGCAGCGCATAAATGAACAAATAAATAATTCAGCTGAATACAGGAGATTTAAACTCTCTGCACTGATGGGTTGTAAAATCAGGCTAGACGTTTTAACTGAACTAGATTTTCTGAACTTTTGTCAGTAAAAAGTTTCAGTTTCATTCAGTAAGCTGAGTCAGAGGAATGTGAGGAAGCTTCATGGAGTTTTCTCTGTAGTTCTGTTTGTTTAAAATGATTCACGTCAGTCATATCTAAAGATTTAAATATTGCGTCAAAATGCACAAATTGGGCTGAACAGTTTCACAGTTTGTGTCTTTCATTGTTTTTATACTTATTAATTCTCATGTACTGTATTATTAATTTTCTGCTTCTTTCTCTGCCTTTCCATGTCCAGGTTTGACAGCCATCCCCTGTGCCTGTCTGGGTATTTTCTTGGGGGGCCTCTTGGTTAAGAAGCTGAACCTTTCGGCTCTGGGCGCTGTCCGCATGGCCATGCTGGTCAACCTGGTGTCCACCGCCTGCTACGTCTCCTTCCTCTTCCTGGGCTGTGACACGGGACCCGTTGCCGGGGTTACAGTAGCCTACAGCAACGAGTAAGACCCAAAACCCACTAAAGACAAATGTGAAGCAGCAAAAGCAAACTGTGCTGGTTTGTGGTTGATGCCAACACTGACACATGTTTGACCTGCTCTGCAGGACGCTGCGGACCTGGCAGCAGCCCGAGTCGGCCTGCATCAGCAACTGTAACTGTTACACCGCCTCAGTGAGCCCGGTGTGTGGATCCAACAGAGTCACTTACATCTCAGCCTGCTTCGCCGGCTGCACCAAACCAGTGAGTGAACACCAGAGGAGGCTGAAGCACAAACATGGACCACATCAGGTTATACCTTTTGTAACCACAGACCCTTCAGAATATACCTTTTGTGTTTTTGTCAGAACCTGAGCAGCTGTGCGTGTGTATCCAGCTCCAGCGAAGAAGCCGTGGCATCACCGGGAAAGTGCCCGAGTCCTGGTTGTCAGCAGGCCTTCCTCACCTTTCTGTGTATTATCTGTGTGTGCAGCATGATCGGAGCCATGGCTCAGACACCCTCCATCATCATCCTCATCAGGTAAGATGCCAGTGTGTCCACAAGAGGGAGCTGTTGGCTTTTCAAGCCGATGAAGGCTGAGTCACATCCTGAATCATACACTGTGTTTCCATCCATTTTCATTTCGATTTTTGAGCTAATTTTTGAAATCTCGCAAACATGTAAATACAAATTAATGCGAAGCAGAAGTGTTTCCATCTGCTGGCTTGAAGCGCATCTACCAAGCCACGCACAGCGTCATTACGTCAGACGTCAGCGTCATTACGTCAGACGTCGGCACTGCGCATGTCTACAGTAAACAGGAAGTAGCAGTTGAAAACAGAACCTGGCCACACATCTCGTCAAAAAGGAGAGAATATTTCAGGTACGTGTTGCTATCGGTCGAGTTGTATTTATTCTGTCATACAAACTAGTTTTAGCGATGTTACATGTTGTCCGGAGCGGAAACAGCTGATCAGTCACGTGACGTGAATGTTCGCTTCGGCAGCACGAGTCGGCAAATGTGTTTCCATCTGTCGCTGTGCGCATCTGCTCATTTTCGAACATCCCAAAAACCACCTCAAGCGAGCGTATAAACTTTTTGGCGAACTTGAGAAAGTAAATACGGATTTTGCCGTTTCCATTAAGCTTTTCTGCTGCGATACTTCAAAATGCGCACCTAGAAACCTTGATGGAAACACGGCTATAGAGTGATTTGTCTTGGTGCTGCCAGAGACACGCAAGGGGTCTGGTATGACAGAACAAGCCAGGTCCAGAACAGAAAGTGTTACAGATGTTTGTAGTTATAGATAGTTGTAGTTTTATGGGTCGTTCAGTAGTGACAGAAGAGGTGCATGCAACAGAAAATTGTACATCTAAAGACTTTCCATAGAAAATGATTCCTAAAAGAAAATACAGTAGTCCCTTGATTATCTCAGGGGTTACGTTCTGGACCCCACCCCCCCGCAATAAGTGAAAAACCACGATATAGGGACATTATATTTATTTTAGTGTTTACACCTGTATATATTTTAAAACTTTAGAAACACTTGCAATGTATTAAACTCCTCAACCTACGTGATTTTAACAACATACATACATATGTACTACACGGTAGCAAAATACTGTAAAATTTTATATGGGTTCTAGAGGTATGACACTACAGCCTTAGTTGGTCCGTTCTGGTTCAGTTCTAATCGGTTCTCTGTGGCCCTTGAGCAACAAGACACTTTTAGAGAGAGCAGGACCATCGGATGGCCAGCACGAAACCACACAATGGACCTTACCAAGCTCCGCCCACAGGGCCGCGTTTCATTGGCTAATGCCCATTTCACGCCACAGCGCAGCTACCACGTGTGTGACCGTCTCACAAACAAAAGCTACAGTAGTAATAAACACATGCTAATTTACATTGTGAGCTAGCATACGGGCAGAAAGGTTTTGCATCAGGGCTGGAAAAATGGTCCTCCACTGTCAGTGGGGTATTTGTACAGGAGATGTCAGGTACCCTGACCGTATTTGTGGAAGTAAAATTCCCAGTTTTCCTAAATGTGAAACTGAATGCCTTGCTTGGATCAAAGTTTGTGCACGACCGCATTTGCAGCTCAACCGTCGAAGAGTCTTACGTTAGCTGAAGAGATCAATATGCAATGTGTACCGTATCTAACATACATTAAAGATTTCATTCTACCTGAAAAGACTTTTTACTAAACTGTAATCGTGTTAGCCATGCTAGCACCGAGTACAGACTAGGCACACTCAAACATTTGCCAACAACAGACATCACTGATGTCAAAAGTAACCCTCAAAACCATGAATGCCCGACTTACCCATCCTTGCAAGAACAATAGGCATCAGTGATCCTGTCCATAGCTGAGGGTGTGAGGATCTGCTGTTTTTCCTCATCGACCGATAGCATTTCGCTGTGACGCGCACAATGTTGGAGGCATTGCGTGGCTCAAACAACTTGATGTCGTCCGAAAAAGATGAGATGAACTTGTTGGTTCCCCTGTCCATTGTCGTGGCTGATATTTTGTTGAAATCCGGCAGAAATTATACACTAATCGACTCAGAAATACTCTGCAGAGTCAGTCGACGCCATGTTTCCATTGAAACTAAGCTCTGCGAGGCTTTGTTTGTGAGATATGCAGCCATGTGGGAGTTTAGGGGGCGTTTCTGGGCGGAGCTTGGTAAGGTCCTTGGTCCAGATAGAGTCTAAATTTGGATGAAAAAAGTCCCGGTGAGCTCCAGAGAAAACACCGAACCTCAAGCAACGCCTCCCTGCTCGGGAGGCCTCATGGGCTGGCAAGCAGCCCTCAGACTGACCGATGAGGCTGGAAGTCCGGTTCTGGTCCAATTCCCGGTTGGTTCTGTACGGCTCTCTGCATCCACTGAGCACTGAAGTCACTATGAATAAGGATTGGATCAAAACTTTCCCTCCATTTCAGCAGAAAGCAACGGCTGAAAGCACTGTTGGCTTCTGGGTAATGTACTGTAGTCCTTTTGACTGGCTTATTGAGAGAAAACTACAAAATGGCAGCACCTGACCAAAGTTTTTTTTGGTTAACTTGTTATTGTCCCAATCATGTGAGCAATATTAAAGTTGACAATTGTGCGTCGTGTACAATCTTACTTTGAAAAACCGGGAAAAAACGAATCCGCAAAAGTCGAACCGCGAAGTAGCGAGTGACTACTTTACAATAACTTCATGTTGTGGCTGCTGTGACAGTTGATCTGTACCGGCCTCTCACCTGTTGAAGGTTGCAGATAAACACCAGACCGCTGCACAGGTTAACACAGCAGCCACAGAAAATGTTTTGATGAAATGAATGTGCATCAAAAGAAGAGGAGCAGAAAGACGACACAAGGCATCTGACGGTGGCAGAAATGTTTAGGTGGTGTTTTAAACCCTGCTTGTGCAAGACGACTCCAGAAATCTCCATACACAATTTAGATTCAACACACACATTAATGTGCTGTTGAAACTAAAAGTAACATTTGATTCAGACCAGCATCCCTTCTCTTTCAGAACTGTGAGTCCAGAGCTGAAGTCATACGCTCTTGGAGTTTTGTTCCTGCTCTTGAGGCTCATAGGTAAGACTTTTTCTCTTTAAATGTTCCCTCTCTGCAGAAAAGCAAAGGGCAAGTGAGACTGTTGTTGCTATTGTGAGTGATTAGACCAAAACTGATCTAAGGCCCTGTACACACGTAGCCGGATATCAGTAAAACCGAATAGTTTATCATGCGGTTTGGCCTTTCATCCACACGTGAACTCCGGTTGATGTAACTATAAACGAATAATAAAAAAACTCAAACCAAAGTGGAGATTTGAGAATTCTCCGCTTTCGAGTTTGTGTGTGGACTTTCAGAACCGGAGGTTTGCATTTTTCTCCGACAGCTGCTGCGGCGCTGACGTCACATAATGCTCTAAAAAAAGGCGCTAAAATGTCAACATACCTGCTCTGACATGATTCCCAGTCGACATTTTCCTGCGTTTTATTAACTTTGTACTCCAACACGGTATTTAATAGTAGTTCAACCTCACGGTCTGTCCACACAAACGAACGGGAAAAAAAGAAATAATAACAGGAAGTTGTGGTTGGTTTGAAGGGTTTTGACGGCACTACACTGCCACCTATGGGTTTGGCATATCGGGACATGTAGACGAACATTTTAAATATCCGAACATGTATGTACGGAGATTTTTTTTTTTTGCGCAGATATTCGTTTTTCAAACACCAGGCTACGTGTGTACAGGGCCTAAGTTTCATTTCAAAGTAAGATGTCAGCACTATTCATTCCTTCACTAAATTCTAGTCCTTTGTCTGCATGTGTGTGTTATATTGTTGCACGTTGTGTTCTGTTTAGTGTGTTCCTCTGTATTTTATCGTGCAATGCAAATATCAGAGCGATATAAAGTCAGAACGTGAGCTCAAGCCGGTACTGTTGTTGACCTTTGACCTGCTGTCTGTCCGCAACACCCTGCTGGTCCAGGCTTCATCCCTTCCCCTCTGATCTTTGGGATGGGCATCGACTCCACCTGCCTGTTCTGGAGCTCGGTCTGTGGCGAGAAGGGAGCCTGCATGCTCTACAACAACGTGTCCTACAGGCATCTGTACGTCAGCATCGCCATCGTCCTGAAGTCTTCAGCCTTCGTCCTGTACGCCACCACATGGCAGTGCCTGAAGAAGAACTACAGGAAGTACATCAAGAACAGCGAGGGCTATCTGACGCCCACCGAACTCTTCGCCTCCAACGTGACTCTGGACAATCTGGGCAAAGAGATTACCCAGAACCCAACCAACAGGACAAAGTTCATATATAACCTGGAGGATCAGGAGACGTGTGACAACATGGAGTCAGTTTTATAGTGGAGATCCGCAAATAGAGAGCAGCAGCTATTAATGTGCAGCTTGGTGTTGTATCTGTCTAAAGCATCACTCACATTAAGGGTCCTCTCTGTTTCCACTCAAAACGTTAGACCCCTTGAGAAAAACGATTGCCAAAAATACCCGATCCATCATTTGTTTCAATGAAAGTCGTAGTGAAACAGCTGGATTAGAAAAAGAAGTGTAGTAGTTTGGGGATATCCTTCTTCTTTAGCAGCAAATGAGAATTTAACGCAGCGACAAAAATACAGCCGGTTCTCCTCAAAAACCAAACACCATTAGGTTTAGAGTTAAGACCAGAGCTTTGTCAGGTAGGTTTTTTACCTGCAGTGTTTCTCAGGTGGAGTAGAAAAAATGCAAAAATAACTCTGAACGCGTTTCCTTATCAGTTTAGTGTAGTTTGGACCGCTCTTTAAACGACTTGGTAACCCTGTAGGATTCCTAACAGCCGTGTGAAGTAACACTCAACTCTCCTTCAGTTTCCACCTAAATCAAAAAGGATTTTATTTTTTGAGTCATCATAAAAAACATCTCTGAAGGTTACAACGGTACGTTTGTTAGTTTAGAGTCTTAAAAATGCTTGAGAAGTAACAATTACAGCAAATATTGCCAAAAGTTATTTAAAATATCAGAAGACAACCATGTTAGTTTAGTTTTTATTAAGTTTATAACGTAAAGGATTTTCCCTTTTTCAGGAAGAAAAAAAGGCTTGAAGGATTTTTTTTTAAATCTTGCTTAAAAGATCTCGTTTAACGCGGGTGTTTGGGACTACACCCACCCACGATAAGTGAAAACTGCAAAGTAAGGATACAGTAGTCCCAAGTTCAAGTTCAGTAAACTTTACCATGACATGTGCCAGGCTGCAGTCACTCATCACCTAGTACTCCCAATCTCCCTCCTTAATTAAAATAAGATGTTACAGTATTTAAATTTAAATTGTAGAGAAGTGCAGCAGGACATCAAAGTGATGTCACAGTTTCAGCTCTGCAGCACGGTGAAGAAATGAACTTCTTGATCAATTATACTGAAACAACTGAACATAGAAGTTCTAAAAAAGTTTAAAATAACTTTATATTTTGTGATTGTGACAATTTTACGATTGTGACTGAATTTTAAGACGGAAGACAAAAGTTGATCGGTACATCTGAACAGCAAAGGGATAACCCTTCACAAAGCTGATGCAGCAGACTTTGTGTGTGTGACAGAGAGTGGAGATCAGCAGATCAGCTGCAGGAGGAAGCTTTCTCTTGCACTTGTGGGCTGCACACATGGTGCAAAATCATTTATTTTAAATAAACAACCCATGGCTCATCCATCAATCAGCCAATTGTGGTCATGTCCAATCTTATTTTGAAAAACCACAATATAGCGAATCCACGATAAACGAACTGTGAAGTAGTGAAGGACTACTGTACCGATAATAAAAAAGTAAGTTATTTATTTTAAGATAGTTTTTTGAGCAAATATCAAATGTGACTATTCTATTCACAGTGCAACAAGACACCGACTTCCTTTTTCTTAACCTAAAGTAATAGTTGAGCTGGGAAAATTATGAACAGTCAACATCTTACCTGTTGTATGTGGTTTTTTGAACGTCCTCAATTTGAGGGTATAGTTTAATTCTGACCAGACTGAAATCTAGTCTGAGCAGGAACAGATTTAAACTATGTTTCTCCAAACTGAGACCATTCAAATTGCAATCTACAGCAGGTAAGATATTCTTTATTCTTTAACAGAATTCCACTTTTTTTTTTAAACTATCATTTTAGCATAATAGTAAAAGTCCATATTTTAATAGGGAGCATGCAAACATTAAATTATCTCTTTAAGGAAAACTTTTCCTCAAAGTGAATAACGTTACCCGTTTAGATAAAGCTGTTTTTCAGCTCCTCTGTCATTTTCTTAGATGGCTATCAAACTACTGTACCGACTCCACAACCACCAAAAATGCCAGATGAAAATCCATGCAGCTTAATTTAGGGATGAGATTTCTCTTGCGTGAACACATTTTGAAGCAGGAACGCATTACACAACAGCACAGTAAAAAAAACTTTGCGACTTCCCGAGGCCGAAGTAGGAGAAAAGGCCGAGTCTGTGGAGAGGATGTTCTCACCAACACCACTGTTAGCAGGAGAGCTCCCAGTCCGAGCAGGCAGACCGAGTGTGAAGGCACTTAGTTTGAACACCCAATCGACACAAGGAGACCTCTTGATTACAGTACTTTAGCTGTCAGTGAACGCAGGATTCTGTCAGAATTCATTTAAATGCATGCTGTTGATGCATGCAAATAAACATCAGAGTTGCACATTCTGTGGTTAAACACACATTTGACACAAATGGCCTCTGATTTGTGTTTCCGACTATAGAAGAGCTTTATAATGCATACTGCATTGAGATGCTGACAGTTTTTATCTTTATTATGCCTCTGCTGAGTCACAATCACTCACACTGAAGTGATTTGAAGGACTTTTATTTTGTAAACCTTATTTACGTTCTTCTTAAGGAAACAGGATGCTTATGTTTTACATATACAGATAATATATTATACTGTTTGTCGGGCTAAATGTTTTGCATCAAAAGTTCATTATTGCCACAGGTTTTGTTTCCAAAAGAGGACTAATGCTGCTGCTGTAAGGGTTGGTGTGCAGTCTTGTTATCCTGAGACTGTGGCTTTGAACCCAGGTTATGTCAGGAAAGGCATCCGCAGTAAAAGGAGCAGCCGAAAGAAAAACAACATAATTCAAGGTGTGGAGATAATCAACAAAGTTCAGTCTTTAGAGAAAATCTACCTTGAAAAACCCGATTGACTTATCTTCTTTATTTACTTCATACGAGAACTCAACTTTTATTGGATCTAAAATCTGCCGTAAAGTGAGTGTGTGAAGACAAATATACTGTACTCACATATAGGCAATGAAAATAGAATTCATAATTTTATTTATTTATTTTATTAATGATTGGTGCCTGAACTGTATAAAAACAAGGTGGGTGAGAAAGACTGGCTTGTAGCAGAAAATTCAGGCCCCGTCTCTGCTACTCTGAATATTTAAACTATTGTTTTTCCTCATAAAATAAAATAAAAACATTTACTTTGATTCAAACAAAAATGCTGAAATAGCCATATGGCACCACTAGGTGGCGACAACACCCACATTAACAACGTCAAAATAGAGAGCACATTTGTAGCTTGGCTAAATATCCTTTAAAACATGTTTTTTTCACACCATTTACAATTTCCTCGCAATTGTTAATAATTTATGTTCACAATCAGTTTAACTGAGTTGACAATATCCAAATGGCCTCAGGACAGCTGGGCTTAATTATAACAAGGCAGGTTTTGGATTTCCCTACATCGGGGAGTTCATAATAACTTCTGGCCACCTCCTCATTCACAGAAACTGTATAGGCAGCTTTGTCTTTGATATATCATCCAGTGAATCAGTATTAACTTCTCTGTACAGTACATAGAAAGTGCCATAAAAGTGCTAAAGTGATGCCATAGAATGTTCTGTAACATCCTGAGAACTACGTGTTAATACCTTCCAGTACAAAGTGTTTTTTTTTCCAGGTGTTTGTTGCCTTGTTCCTGAATTTATCATCAGTATCTAAAGTGTCCCAAAAGCTGAAAAACTGTTGTACGTTGATATAAAGAAACGGAACATTTGACACTTGATAAATGTTAATAGGTAGGAATTTTCTAAAAAGTGAAGGTATTTTTTATGAACCTCTACCGGTGTAAACACTGAAAACTTGCTCCACATGACATCATCTGATGGAGTCACACTCTGACAGTGGCAGTGTCATGTAAAGTAAACCATGTTGAGTACAGAAAAACTTCACAGATTGCATCCCTGAAGGTGTGGCCAGATGTTGCGTTTTTCTCATTCTGACTGAAGCCATGCTGTGCTATATCAACCCGTGCACTGCAACGCTCAACACACAAAAAAAGCAGACAAAATTCTTAGTGTCCAACGTGTTGGCAAGTGTGACTGGACCTTGTTATCACCTGCAGCGACCAGACTGTTTCTTTTGGCGCCTAAAAGCGCTCGACATGTTTTTGCCTTGTGACGAGAAAACACCTTTAGAGCGTAAATGTTTTTTTTACATTCTATTTTTCTTATTATTCTCTTTCAATGGCCTTGCTTCTGGGTTGACTTTTACAGTGGGACTTCAGTGATTAGATTATTGGCATATGACGAGTTTAGTACCAAAACGTGATGCGTGTCCAAAAACATTGGATCTAAAGTTCTCAACAGACATTCTGGAAACTCTTCATGAACTCATAATCTTTTGGTTTGAGTCTCAGCATGTTGCCTTTGAATAAAGTGAAACCTTGAACGGTGTTAGTGGTGGTTTTAGATTGGCATGTCTGCTTTTGTAGATGGTATTTAGTGTGTGACCTTCAAGACTTTTTGCCGTGGACCTATGAAAAGCAGAGGTGCATTGGAATAAGAAAATATATGCTATATTTTCAAAGCTTCATTCAATATTTTTAGATGTGCATCTTCTCTGTATTTTTTATTCTTCACATAATTTATGAGTTTTTATTTGAAAGCTTTCTTTTCTGTATATTTTTTGGAGAAGAAAAGATGATTGTATGTTTATTGTAAATACATTAAAAACATTACTATTTTTGTTTTCAGTTTTGACCTTTTATTGTGATCGTTTCCTGGTTACTCAGCCATCTTTTGAGCATTTATTTTGGGTCCGTTAGGGTTAGGATCAACATAATCTATTCAGCTCATATCCTAAAATCTTTTGAGCTATGTTTACACCTCATCTTGAAAAGCATTTCTTTGTTGCTTCACTGCAATGTGCGATTCTTGATAAAAGTTGGAAATTTTCCACTAAAATAATCATTTTTGTACTCTGTAATAGGCTATACAAATTGTCGGGGATACATATAAACTAAACCTACCATTCCATCCATCTGTCCATCATCTTTATCTGCTTCTTCCTTTTTGGGTGCCCATATCCAGCAGTCACTGTGTGGGAGGCGGGGGACACACTGGACAGGTCTCCAGTCCATCACAGAGACAAATGAGACAAATAACCATCCACTCTCTCACTCACACCTAGGGACAATTTAGAGTTACCAATCAGCCTAACATGCATGTTTTTGGTCTGTGGAGGGGTGTCGGGATGCCTGCGGGGGGGGGTGCTCCCTAGCCGGGATTCGACCTGGCGATTTTCTCGCTGAGAAGCAACAGCTCTATCAACTATACCACTTTGCCACCGGCCTCCCATTCTATTGTTTCCATATTTTACAACATAATTATCCAAATGGATAGCAGCCATTAGAAGAGAAAACAGAGTTGATACTACTGATTGAATTATTTAGTAAAGTATTTGAATTGGCTATGGATGCCACAGCCAGAGCAACAAGAAGACTAATTGAACTTGTCTAGAGGAAGTAAAGGTAGAAACAAAGTTCCTGTCGTGGTCGGTCATCTCTGCAAATTAAACATTCTTGACAATGTGGCTGTACAAGACTTTGTGAGGTTATTAATGGGTTAAGTGTTCCCTGTGTTCACCCATGTTCTAACATTCCCATGGTTGAGAAGAACAAGATACATGAGCAGCTGAAGTGAGATTTCAGAATAGTAAACCTAAATTTCATATGTGGATTCTTATATACCGGTACACATTAGCAAACAACTTTACATGTTTATAGCATTTTCGTATACAGATGTATGGTTTCTGTAGAGGCATTTATTGAATCTGTGCCTTGTCAGATGGGGCATTTCATGAATAAATCTGCTGACAGAGGAAGATAAAGTCTGACATTACTTGTCAAAACGTGCTTGTGCTTAACTATGATCTTATTTCTTCTCGAGTAAGCTCTTTGGTTATTTGCCGCACACCACCATGCCTCCATAGCCAGTAGTGATAATAACCAGGGGCCTCATGTACAAAGACTTGCGTGGATTTCCTACTGAAAAGTGACGTACGGTCAAATCCAGAAAAGTGTGTACGCACAAAAAAATCCAGATGTATCAAACTGTGCGTACACCGGAATCCACGCACATTCCTTTTGTACATCACAACCAACGTGGAACTGAGCGCACGTGAGACACCTCCCCTGACACGCCTTCATTTACATATGTTAAACAGATGCAAATTACTTCCTGCATGTGTGAAGGACATGTTTGTTTGATCCCTGCGCGATCAGAAATCATTTCTAGATTCAGGAAAATAATGAATTTAATATAATATGAGTGAGGAAAATAATCCTAAGTAAGAATAGTAATAAAATGTGTTCATCACGCAAAGAACGAGTGATTGTGTGTCGGTATTTGTGTGTGCGCGCACCCTGCTTTGGTGCGCAACGGCTCATCCATTCATTCTGAGTGAAAATATTAACTTTGCGCACGAGTTTATTACCATAATTACTGTAAACACAGAGGAACTTGGATGTTTGGTTGAACATAGATCTTTGTTTATTTAATAGATGACATGAAGAAACGGGTCTGTGCGTCTCAGTGGAGAGTTTTCATGACATGACGTGATGTTGGAGTCTCCAAACGCTGCGCGCGCCACAGCCTTGTGCGCAATCTGTTTGTCTGTGAAGCTGTTACTCTCCAACAAGTTATATATGGTGTACTTTCACGTGTCATTTTGGAGAAATCTACAATAAACGCAGATTATGAATCACCTCCAGCTGCCGTGTGAGGGTGCGCGCGCGCTCCAAAGCGCGACCACTCAGCCTTTGGAATCATATAGATGAGACCATTCTATTGGACATGATCCGGCTTTGTGTGGACTGGAATGGCACAGTCCCGATCGACCTGCCAGCTCCCTCAACAAAGCTCCTGTGGAACAGTTTGATCGCTGCTGCTTCTCATGTGCACGCGTGATGCACCTGTGTTGCTCCAGAGCGCAGCAGTGCCAAACTGAAAAATGATTATTTCTGAAAACGGCTGATAAGCCATATCATAGATCAGAAAATTATATCTGTTTATAAATGAATGCTCTGCGTGTTACACTACGTATTTATTATATCCTCCAGTAAGGCTGAATGAATCCGTTCCTGTTAAATTTATTTTTGGCACAACTTTGCGCGTGCTTTATTTAACTGCGTCATGTGGATGTAATACTTGTTAATCGTGTGTTTGATGGGAATATTAATCATTTTCACATCATGAACAGTTAATAATAATAATAATAATAATAATAATAATAATGAATTCAATTTATAACGCACTTTTCATTAATGAAAATCTCAAAGTGCTACAAGGTGCAACAGAATTAAATGTCAATAAAACATTTAATAAACAATTAAAATCAACAACAGTATCAGCTATGATCAAAAGTAGAATCATGAGGAGGCAGAGTATGCTCGGTTGAAAAGAAAGGTCTTCAAGCCGCTCTTAAAGTCAACCACAGACTGTGGGGCTTCAGTTTCTCTGAATCACCTGTAAGTGTCGCCAAAGGAACAAGAACCACAGAAACGTGCGTACGCCAACAGGGGAGCTGGCGTGGAAATGTACTTGGATGCGCAGATATTCACGTTCATTTCATTTTTGTTACATACGGGGTTTTGCGTGGAAAGTGACGTGCGCAATGTTTTTGTGCGCACGCACGGTTGATACATGAGGCCCCAGGGTTATAGATTGACCAATGACTCATCAAGTACCCCTGCTTTTTATTAAGGAGCAATGAATGTGTTCAGGTCCATTGTTTTTTCATGTGAGTGCCTGGCATGAGAGCGCTCCCATTTGTCACGTGCAGATGGGGGTCTTTGCCCAGGCCACAGTGCAGTGGAATGGAAAGGATGCCATTCCCTGTTCTGCTTGATGCCGAGTGACTGTTAGAGGTTGTGTCATGTTCCTTGGCTATTGACTCAATGACTTGGGACTTCATGACAAAAGCCTTAACCCGTGCAGGCTTTCTGTGTGCTGACAAAGAAATGTGTCTTCCACTTGTCTTCACATTGACCCAAGGACTCTGCTGAACTGACATGTCCATATCCCCAAGGTCTCACCTCCTGAACCCAGAAATAACCTTTTCACAATCTCATCTGTCTCTCATGCTCTGGTGACCTTCAGTCTGGCTGCCATACAAACAGTTCATTTAACTTGCTCCATACATACTGTACCACATATTATTCACTGTCACAGTGGGTTGAAAAGTCAAGGCACAGTAAGTACAAGCCATTAGCTGGTTTTCAAATGATCGCACAAACAGCCAGACCTTTACAGCTGCCTTTGCCCTTATCTTATCCAGAAGACAGAGCAACCTTCTGATCTTTATTTCTTGGAGAAATTCAGATACTGTACATGGACTTTCTGAATGCAGTATGCATATGGCTCATTCTGATGATGTCTTGTCTTGTGATTTGGTTTTGACAACTCCCCTGATTTATTGCAAGGTTCTCCACGATGTTGGGGGAAAAAAACGGAAAAAAAACGTGTGCAACTCAATGACAAAGGCCCAATTATGTCTACACCTTTCACACAGAAAAGGTCCATATTCAAAATAGGCTGTGAATTGCAAATCCAGCTGCTGGTTGTCCTTACTCTTCTCTAATGTAATAATGTGATCCATCATTTCTGCAGGGACAGTTGCATGGCTCAGGCATGAAAACAAATCCCACAGAGGATTAGCATGAGTATTTTTACATATCTTTATGCAGTCCTATGAGACTCTGGAGATTATGGTAGAGAAATTATTGTAAATAAAGTGAAAAGTTTGTAAGAATTCCTTGCTACATTTAAACACACTTAACATTGCAGATAAGACTACATGTACTGTAGTCTGATATTAGCTCTTAGTAACCTGCAAACATGTTTTTGAAATGATAAGCACAGTTTCCTTTAAGACAGCTGGTTAGGGTCAGTTTTTCAGAAAACAAAAAACCTGCAGAACTCTGTTTTCTGCTCTGTGGTGGCGCTGTTGGCTGAAGGATGATCCTGTTGCACAATCATCCATTTCCCTGATGAGCCTGCAGCCTCAGAGCTGACAGCACAGCCACACGATGAGCGAGACAGCCGACTGCCACTATTTGTTCTGCTAAGGCATTCATCACGCTAATTACCCATGGTGCCAAGCGGCTCCTGCAGCCCAGAGAAGCTTTGGCTGCTCGTTTGGAAAAAAGGTGAGGCAGGAAAACCTCAGGTGAGCCTAAACAGAGGCTGTCCTCTTTTTCTGCCCCCTTCTGCACATAATTAACCCAGCACTCCTGAAACTTGACAAATTGGAATGATGAATCTGGCCTCTATGAATAGATACAAATACAATAATCAATCACAGCACCGGATAGCATTTAGAACGAGGAACTGTGCTGCTGTGAGAGACAGAAGAAAATTTGCTTGAAATGACACTGGTGGAAAGGGGGAGCGTTAGTGTCTTTGTTGTGTTTGGGCTGTCAAAATGTGCAAGCGCAAACGTGTTAAGTGGGTGGTGCAGAGGAACGTGGTAACAAAATCTCACCATTCCCTCATTTAAATGCCAAAGAAAAGCAGTGTACCCAATTTTGCATTGGCATTTTTAATGCCTGTTCTAAAGGACTGCACGTGCAACCTGCTTCATGTTACTTCTCCTTCAGTGAAGGCAGATGCAGGAGAACAGTCCCTCTGAATATGTCAGATTTGCCATCTGACCTTGAGCAAGTCAGACTTTTGAGTTTTTCATTTTTGGAGGTCATTTACAAAAGCCTTCCACTGTCCCCGTCCCTCCAGGCCCATCAGCCATGGATCAGTCACAAGGAAGCTTCCTAAACACATGGTTCTTTCCTGGGAGGACCACTGCTGTTCACAGACAGTGGTATAGAAACGACACAGCAATCTTTGAAACCCTGATCTGGCTCCCAGCTGCCAAAGCGACATGCATATGATTCTGAAACTACAGATTTGTAAATTTTATCAAGGTAATAAAAATGATATATTTCAGTCACATTGTAAGTTTTTTTTCTCTCTCTCTCACTTTACTAAAGTTAAAATCCAAAACCTTAGATGTGCAGCTGTTGCAAATTTTTGCAGTTACTAAAAGAAACATGTATATATTGAAGAATACTTTATTGAAATGAATGAATGAATTCTTAGACATTTTGAAATGCACCACAGTGATTAAATCGCTGGTTATTTCCATGTAAACAGGATGCAGAGCTGAGCTGCATGTATTTGGATCATTTACTAAGCTATGTGGGTTAATCCTGTGCCACATAATGAGTTCTAGTCTGAATGAGGTTAAAGGTTAAGTAGGACTTTGTACAAGTCCTAGTGAGGATCCAGACATTTCACCACGAGGAATCTGTTCATAACCTTGTAGATTGTTGGCTGTGCGTTGTCATTGCTCACTGACCTGTAGCACAACATACTTCTGAAGCATGAAATCAGCCTCATGGAGAACGCTGCGGCATCTTCGAGCGGGCCATAGGTTAGCTCTGCGGGTTAAATTAAAGGTGAGCAGGCACAGGTGAAGCAATGGATAGACTGAGCTAATCCGAGTGACAAACTTTTGTTCCTCTCTGACCTGGATGTGACCCTGGTTAACAGCCTGAAATATTCCTGTTACCTTTCAGTCAGGGTTAGCAGCAAGAAGCCTCAGAGTCCAGCATTTATTTAAGGAAACACACACACACACACACACACACACACACGAGATGACAGTCACTAAACATTATTGTATCTGTAAATCATGGTGAAAGAATGCAGGGGAAATATGTTTCACTTGATTTGTTTCATATCCTGTAGTTATCATGGCAAATATAAACCACTTTCTTTCTAATGACTAAACTATAATTATGTACTGTCAAAATTCATGCTCAATAATCCTGATAAAAAAAATCCAACAAAGTTCAGGTCATCTGGATGGTTTATTTTTTTTCTTGAGACGTTTCGTCCTTCATCCAAAGGACTTTATCAGTCCGAGGAGCTGCAACAAACTCGGTCCGACAAGCAGCACACTCAGATAGTGGGCCAACCAGTTCGCTGGTGATAAGATGGAAATCATTTGGCTGAAGGACGAAACGTCTCAACAAAAAAAAAGAAACCATCCAGATGACCTGACTTAACATTGTTGGATTTTTTTAAACCTGGATTATTGAACATGAACTTTGATGTTTTGAACCACTTTGGCTTTGGCTGCCTCGGAGGAGTCAACGGGGGACAGGGTGGGCCCCAGAAACAGAGAGAACATGAAAACATGGAGATAATATGCAAACTCCACCCAGAAAGGCCCCCACCTGGGATGTGATCTGATGACCTTCTTGTTTCTTTGGATCTGCTGTGGGATGGACCTTTAGAAGAGATCCTTCCTGCTTCCAGCCATCAGTATACTGTATATAACACATCTCAATGAAACTAGGGTAATGAGTTACAACATTTAATTTCCCTTTGGGATTAATAAAGTATTTTTTAATTTGAATTCTCGCTGAGAGGCAACTGCTCTAACTATGCCACCGTGACACACCTGGCCCAACAATTCAACGTTTTTTGACCACCTGTGGAACTTAAAATCACATTGGGTTCTCTGGCATTGTTCAGGTAAGACTGTGCAATTTTAAGCCATTTACTTTCATCCAGATTTCAATTGTATTTGCCAAAATCTTGTGTAGATGATAGAGTCAATCTGGCAAAAGTCTTCTCCAGCACATCTGAAAGTGTCTCAATGGAGTAAAAAGAGCTCAATTCTGTGGTGGATGATCCATCCTGTGAAAATGATATCTGATGTACCATGAACCACTCATTCACTCTTTGATTGAGATGAATTGTGACACTGTCATGTTGGACTATGTCCAGACCATCAAGAGAAAAAAAACAATATGTACACTGATAGGAAAACTTGCTTTTTTCTTTTTTTTACTAAATTCATGTCTATGGCAGGGCAGGGTTAGCTAGTGGATGGATGAATGGAAGAATGGATGGATGGATGGACGGATGGATGGACGAATGGATGGACGGACGGACGTCTATGGCAATATATTTTGTGCATGTAGTATTGCCAAACCAGTAGATCTCTAAAAGAATGCTGCAGTCCCATGACTCAGAGCTTATTCGGTATTTATTTTGTTGGACGATATTTAGTAAAGCATAAACATATTTAAACTTTCGTAAACTCAGCAAAAACTAAACTGTGATAATTTTTTTAACCTAATGGTTGTAAATGACCATCATTTTCTGAAATTATTATTTTCTTTTCCCGTTATTTTGTAAAACAAACAAACAAAAAAGAAACCTTGTCAAAATTTTCAACAATTCTTGCCGTTGACAAGATGACTACGGTACAACTACTTTATACTGCATTTGGGGGTTTCATTAGTTGTCAGTTATAACCATCAACAATTAAAAGAAATAAACATTTAAAATATATCAGTCAGTGTATAATGAATGAATAAAACATAAATGTTTAACTTTTTGAATGGAATTACTGAAATAAATCATCTTTTTTATGACATTCTAATTTTATGACCAGCAGAAGTAGTTCAGTTGTTTTTCCCTTTCAAGTCTTTATTACTAAATGTCTGCTTATACTTTAGTTAATGGAGCAAAGCTTAGTGTCAGTGTGAGTAAGAGCACCATAGAGCCTGAGGACCCACGAGTGTTCATTACAATGTCCTTGTCCATACATGACTTCCTGATACATGCTCAATAATCCAGGTAGAAAAAAAAATCTAAAAAAGTTAAGTCTGATCCTCTGGACATTCAAAAAACAAAAAAAGTAGAAACGTTTCGTCTTTCATCCGAAAGACTTCTTCAATCTGAGGAGCTGTATTCAGTTCAGTCTTATAAATAGCACCTTGGATCTACCAGTTTGCTACTGACAGCCAAAACCAGCTGCTCACATGATCAAGGAGGACCATCAGCCTAACGATGGATCGTTAGCACAGGGGGCTGAGTGATACTAGCAATAACAGCATTGTAAGAGGGGGACAGTTGAACACGGAGGCCTCCACCTCTGTTTAATGATGGATGGTTTCTTTTCACAAAGATGGCCTCCTTTACTCCTCTCTCAAACCATCGTTCCTCTCTTTCAAGGATGTGAACATCTTCATCCCTGAAAGAGTGGCCTCTGGCCTGGAGATGAGTGTAGACCGCAGAGTCCTGGCCTGATGATGTTGATCTTCTGTGCTGGGCCATCCTTTTGGCCAGTGGCTGTTTAGTTTCCCCGATATAAGACTGATCACAGCCCTCCATACACTGAACAGCATACACAATATTACTCTGTTTGCGCCGGGGGACTGGATCTTTGGGATGAACCAGTCTTTGCCGTAATGTATTTTGGGGTTTTAAAGCCACTGGGACATTGCGTTTGGAAAATAAAAGTCTCAGTTTCTCTGATACTCCCGCAACATGTAAAATGACCACTGGTCTGGGTCTGGGTTCCTCCTTTTCCCCTGATGTTTGGCTGGAGTCCTGTTTGGGTTTCTTCTCTGCTTTCAGGAAGGCCCAGTTAGGATATCCACATTGCTCTAGAGTTTAGAGCCTGTCTTGTTTGGGATTTCTCCTTCTGCCTGGCTCCTGAGTTAGTGGGGACTCTGTCTGGTACAGAGTCCTGATGACTCCTAACTTGTGCTCCAGAGGGTGATGGGAGTCAAACTGCAAATACTGGTCTGTGTGGTGGGTTTGCGTTGCACTTCAGTTTGCAACTGTCCTCTATCCTCACAGTCATTTCATTTCATTTCATTTATTTATTTATTTAAGTTAGGACAATGCATATTAATCAACATAACAGCAGTTAGCATCAATGTAAATATGCCGGAGTTAGCACAATAGCTAATTTGCATCCGTTGTCCTAAGGCAGGTAAGAATAAGAAACGTCCCATAAAACAAAAGAGCGGAGAAAAATACAAACATCACCTATATAGCACATAACACAACATAAAATTACAATAAAAATATGATGCCATAAGAAAATAGACAAAGTAATCTACACATGAGTGCACTTCTGATTATTTTTTAGCCAAAGTTTCAGAGATTTTTTAAAGCTGGTCCAAGTAAGCCAGCCTGTCATTTTTTACATATTCTCGTGTGAACTTGATACAGTATATATGTATATCCATCCACAGAGTTGATGTGATCAATGAAATGTTGGACTTCCATCCATCCATCCATCCATCTTCTTCCGCTTATCCGGGGTCGGGTCGCGGGGGTAGCAGCCTAAGTAGGGAGGCCCAGACTTCCCTCTCCCCAGCCACTTGGAGCAGCTCCTCCGGGGGAATCCCAAGGCGTTCCCAGGCCAGCCGAGAAACATAGTCCCTCCAGCGTCCTGGGTCTTCCTCTGGGTCTCCTCCCGGTGGGACATGCCCGGAACACCTCACCAGGGAGGCGTCCAGGAGGCATCCTAACCAGATGCCCGAGCCACCTCAACTGGCTCCTCTCGATGTGGAGAAGCAGCGGCTCTACTCCGAGTCCCTCCCGGATGACTGAGCTTCTCACCCTATCTCTAATGCCTCCTACCCACCGCCCCCGGCGTCGGGCGGCCGAAGCGGCCGGATAACACCGGTTTACATTCAAAGTCTATGGAGGAGACGCGTGGAGTCACGGGGAACAAGGAAGCGGCGAGATTCGAGTGATCGAAGCGGCGCGACGGCAGCCTGCACACGCACGCGCGCGTCGCCGTCGAGCCGCAGACGTCCCAAATGTTGATCTCTGGCGGCTCGACGCATCCGGCAAACAGTCGGGAGAGCCTCGCTATCTGATTACACAACCACAACGGGACTTTTTTCGGACTTTTTAAACTCACCGGATCCAGCCTCCAGGAATTGGACCCAAACTCCGGTAAGAAACGTGGCATTTTTACAGTTGCTGCTGACAGGCTGCTGTACTCTCCAGTGTAGATCACCCCAAACATAAAAAAAAGTTTTAATCTCATCGAAGACCGTCGGAGGTGCAGTTAAAACAACAACTGAACCCGGAAAACAAGCCAGAGACCCCTCCCTCTGCTACCCCCTAGTGTACGTCATCAGACGGTGTTCAGTGGTTCAGTGGGACCGTGACCAGCGGCAAAAAGGGGACGGCAGGAGCGTTTGCAGTTGTGCGGTGGGTAAGAGGCATAAGGGAGAGTCCAGACACCCTGCGGAGAAAACTCATTTCAGCCGCTTGTATCCGAGATCTTGTTCTTTCGGTCACAACCCAAAGCTCATGACCATAGATGAGGGTGGGAACGTAGATCGATCGGTAAATTGAGAGCTTTGCCTTTTGACTCAGCTCTCTCTTCACCACGACAGACCGGTACAGCGCCCGCTTCACTGCGGACGCTGCACCTATCCGCCTATCGATCTCACGCTCCAGTTTTCCCTCATTCGTGAACAAGATCCCGAGATACTTAAACTCCTCCACTTGGGGCAGGACCTCCTCCCCGACCCGGAGAGGGCATGCTACCCTTTTCCGGCTCAAGACCATGGCCTCGGATTTGGAGGAACTGATCCTCATCCCGGCCGCATCACACTCGGCTGCAAACCGCTCCAGTGAAAGTTGTAAATCACGAACTGATGAAGCCAGTAGGACCACATCATCTGCAAAAAACAGAGAAGCGATTCTAAGGTCACCAAAACGGATCCTCTCAACACCTTGGCTGCGCCTAGAAATTCTGTCCATAAAAGTTATGAACAGAATCGGTGACAAAGGGCAACCTTGGCGGAGTCCAACTCTCACCGGAAACGAGCCTGACTTACTGCCGGCAATGCGGACCAAGCTCTGACACCGGTCGTACAGGGACCTAACAGCCCTTATCAAAGGGCCTGGTACCCCATACTCCCGGAGTACCCCCCACAGAACCCCCCGAGGGACGCGGTCGAATGCCTTCTCCAAGTCCACAAAGCACATGTAAACTGGTTGGGCAAACTCCCACGCACCCTCCAGGACCCTGTTGAGGGTGTAGAGCTGGTCCAGTGTTCCACGACCAGGACGAAAACCACACTGTTCCTCCTGAATCCGAGGTTCGACTATCCGACGGACCCTCCTCTCCAGAACCCCTGAATAGGCCTTACCAGGGAGGCTTATGTTGGACTTCCTGAGATTTAATTTTAACCCAGGTGTCATCAACATACCTGAACCAATGACTTGGTGATGTCCCTATAAAGGATGTCAAGGCTCTCTTTTCTACCTCCTCCATGTACAGGTTGGCTGGCAACAATAGGAGAAACTGGAGACCCCATAGCACACCCATGTTTCGGCCTATAACATTGGCCTCCATATGTGAAGTAGGTTCACTGCAGGCACAGTTTCAAGCGTTGACAGAGTTGTTCTGTGGAAAGTGTGGTCCTGCTGCTCAGAGTGGTGTCTGATTTTAACCTTAAACAGACCACCTCTACTGCCTCATCAACAGGAATGCACGTAAAGAGTGATGTGACATCAAAAGAGACCATTGTTTCATCAGTCTCCATGATGACATCCCTCACCTTATCCACAAAGTCCATGGTGTTCTGTATGTGGTGTTCTGAGCTGCCAACTAAAGGGATGAGTACAGACGCCAGATATTTGGAAAAATTGTAAGTGACTGAATTAATCATGCTAACAACTTAAAAGTACATCTTGTTTGTGGATTTTAGGTAAACCATACAGACTAGGTGTGGCCTCACCTAGGTACAGTTTGTGGTACAGAATACGGTCAATAGCCTTGTCCTGCTCCAAAAATTTCAAGCAATCTATCAACTTCTTCTTGTAACCACTTCCTGGATCTCTTTTCAGCAGCTCATAAGTGGTTAAGTCACTAAGGAGTGTCATAATTTTCTCATGATAGTCTTTCTGGTTAAAAATCACTTTGCTCCTTCCTTTTTCTGCTGGGAGAATTATGATGTTCCCTTATCAGTCTTGTCACTCGGTGCAACATATCACTATGGGAAATTGTGCCCGCGCAGTTTACCTGAAGGAATACAATCACGCCTTTACGGCAGGGGCGTCAGCGTCGCGCCAGAGGCCCCTCCCTCTGGGTACTTAAGCCGCTGACGCCCATCCATCGATCTCTTATTGCCCTTCACCTCGCTTAAAACCTGAACTTCATGGGACTTCTCTGTTGTTGCATCGCTCGATCAGAGGTGAGTTGCTCCCTACACTGAGCGTACAGAGAAATTTTTCCTGCATACTGCTGGGCTGGCGAAAGCTAGTCCAAGCGTTTTTCTACTTACCTCGAAGTTTTCTTCTCTCTCCGCAGCTGCTTCGCTCGACGGCGCTAACTGCGTCACAACACTCCCTGCTAACCATTAGCAGGCTAGCCAGCGAAAGCGAAACGACGGAGAGGACGGCTTCGAACAAAAGGAAACTAGGAACACTTCTCGTCTCCGGACATGGCTCCCGAGAAGGGAAAACGGAGGACAAAGACTCAGAAGAAAGCCAGCAGGACGACAAGCCCTCGCTCGCGCACCTGCCCCAGCGGATGCGGCTACTCCCTCTCGGCGACGGACACCCACGAGGCCTGTCCTGTCTGCCTAGGGATTCTGCACACACGAAAAGCGCTGGAATCCCCCGACTCCGGCTCTCACTGCTGTCGGATGCCGGCGTAATGAGGAAACGCCGCGCAAATGCGTTGGCTAAATCCATCGACAAAGGCCGCGGCGCTGAAGGTTGCATGCCTCTCGAAGCTGCTCACTCCCAAGCCAGAGCTCGAGAACATGGACCTGGAATGCAACGGTCAAGTCGGGGATGAGAACGCGTCAGACTTCTCAGTTCCCGTCGAGAACTCGATGCCCGAAGTGTCTGACCAAGACGCCGAGTACGGTTGCAGAGGAGAAAAGTTGGATTCCTCTCAGAACCTGGCGCCAATTCTACCGGAACCGGACGTGTCGGTCCCTGCTCTGTTCGACCTGTGCCATAGGGCGACGGACGCCCTGCAGGTCGCATGGCTAGAACCCACGCCTCGCCAACAGGTTACGAGGCTGGCGGGAAACTACTTCTATGCGAAGCAGCAGCCGACGACGTTGCAAAAAATGCCCATTTTCCCGGACTTCCTCATGGAGCTCACGCGCTCCTGGGCGGAGCCCGGAGCTCCCATGATGCTGCCACTATCCCGACTCCTGGATGTTGCAGGAATGGAGGCAGCGGGTCTCGCCAGCGCACCCCGATAGAGGAGACCCTGGCGGCTCATTTAGCCCCCGCAGCCACGGGGACGAAGCTAGCGCTGCCCAGCAGAGCCTGCCGCGCTACGGAGAAACAACTCGAGAAATGCTACAAGGCTCAGGGTCTCGCGGCTCGCGCGATGAACGCATCAACGATGATGCAGGCGTACCTGGCAGAAAAGCTACAGGAACTCCAGGCAACGACAAACGAACAAGCCGCAACGGAGGCCATGGAGGAGGTCCGCAGCGCCTCTGACTTTGTACTCCGCATGATGGGGACAATAGCCATCACGCAAGGCAGAGCAATGGCAGAAATGGTTGTCACCCAACGCCATCTTTGGCTAACTTTATCGCACCTCCCGGAAAACCAGAGGTCCCCTTTCCTCCAGCACCCGATTGAGCCGACGGGACTCTTCGGGGGAGCCCTGGAATGCATCCAGGCCAAGCTGGAACAAAGACACAAACAGGCGGAAGCCCTCCACGAGGGGCTGTCGAGGAAAGGCTTTGCACCCCCAATGGAAGACATGCATGACCTCCCACGGAAGAGACCTGTTGGTGACAGTGAGACTTTCCAGTACCGGCCGAGGACCTCTTGGATGACCCCATGTGGAAAGCAGATTCGGACCTGATGAAACAGGACGAACTGATAATTTTACAGGTTTGCCCACCCACGCGGTACGGGAGCCTAACCTTTTGAGCCCAGTCTCCACTTGTAGAACACTACGAGGAGCTGGTGACATGTGTGTGCGCACTAAACATGACTCGCCTACTGTATGTGTAATCAAAACAAACACGGTTTCATGCATGTACAAAAATAAAAGTACCAAAGCACAGACTGCCCTGGTTCTTGACTCGAGTCCAACTCTCATAAGACACAAACCACATGGTCAAACTATGAACCGTAGCAAGGTACACGATCTCTGCCTGAGACAGTCAGATCTTGCGATATCTTCTGTTGGGCTGACCAGCCGGCTCGAGAGAACGCGAGAGGGGTCAAAGGCCACCCCTCCCGCACTCAAACATGACGAGCAGCAATTGGACATGCCCTCCAGGCTCATGGCGTACGCGCAGGCCTGGAGGGCGTGTCTGCCAAACGAATGGGTCATGACGACTATTTGTCGTGGGCTCAAGCTGCAGTTCAGCAGGAGACCGCCCCCCTTCACAGGGGTACTGCAATCAAATATTAACCCTGCACGCGCACACGTGCTGAGGGAGGAGGTATTGACGATGCTGCAGAAGGGAGTAATAAGTTTGGTCCCGAAACGCAAACTACGCTCCGGCCACTATAGCAAGTACTTCCTGGTGCCCAAAAAGGATCATTCCCTGAGACCGATCCTGGATCTCAGGACTCTGAACAAGAGAATAAAAACTTTTAAGTTCAAGATGCTTAGACTGCGGCAAGTTCTCCAGTCTGTGAAACCAGGAGACTACGCATGTACAGTGGATCTGAAAGATACCTATTTCCATGTAGGCGTGTGGAGGAGAAACCGAAAATTCCTCCGTTTTACCTTCGAGGGAAAAGCTTATGAATTCAAAGCTTTACTGTTACGACCCGGCTCAGCCAGGAGAAGGGGAGGCAACATTAAAAACCCAGATGGAACAAGGTTGAATAAAAGTAACAATTTTAATTGGTCAGCTTAAAATAAAATGTAAACTTTAACAAAAGGAGGGGTACCAATTACAACAAAGTTTTACCATCAAGTCAATAACATAATTAAAGTTAACCAATTGAATGAATACTCAACACCAAATTTACCAGGAGTCAAAACAAAAGTAAACAATTAAGCCTTCTAACTTTCTCCTCGTACATTTACTAAATGTCTGGATGCAGCCCTGACCACCCTCAGGAATCAAGGTCTCAGGGTTATGAACTACCTGGATGACCTCCTGATTCTGGCTGGAAGCAGAATACAGGCCCAGTCACACTCCTACAGGGTAATCTCTCACCTGGAGTCGCTCGGTTTAGTCATAAACCTACAAAAAAGTAACCTAACTCCATCACGGGTTACCGTATTTCTGGGAGTACAGATCAACACCGTGCGGTACAGAGCATGGCTCTCAAAGGAACGAGTTTCCTCGATTCGCCATTGCCTGAAAAAATTTACACTGGATCAGCGGGTTCCCATGAAAACGTGCCAACGCCTTTTAGGCCTCTTGGCAGCAGCCATACCCTGTGTGCCACACGCATTGCTGAAAATGTGAGCCCTACAAGTATGGCT
Organism: Garcialebias charrua; assembly: GCA_038048925.1. NCBI lineage: Eukaryota > Metazoa > Chordata > Actinopteri > Cyprinodontiformes > Rivulidae > Garcialebias > Garcialebias charrua. The sequence continues at coordinate 71,352 of JBBPBX010001655.1, read as the reverse complement.
AAACCAACAGACACAACCCGCCCTGCTTGGTCGAGCAGGAAAGGTTAGAATAGGTTCAGAGTGCCTGAGAGCCTTGGAACCTTGGAGAGACTTGTCTATCTTCACAGAAAGGGTCCCGCTGGGTAGGGATTCATCTCATGTGGTCATCACGACGGACGCCTCAAAAACAGGATGGGGAGCGATCTGCAGAAATCAGAACGCCCGTGATCTTTGGAATAAACAGGAAGCGAGATTACATATCAACTTCCTGGAATTGTTGGCCGTATTCCTGTCAGTAAAATACTTCTTTGGAAAAGGTCTGATTGCAGGGCAGCACATCCTGGTGAAATCAGATAACAGGACCACAGTGTCCTTCATCAACAGAGAGGGAGGGACAAGGTCCCGGGCCCTCCTCGGACTGACGCAGAAGATGCTCACGTGGTGTGCTCCAAGAATCTTGTCACTCAGGGCGACTCATGTTCCCGGTGAACTAAATTATGGAGCGGATGCCCTCTCAAGAGGGCCTCTCTTGGCGTCAGAAAGGAGCCTGAATCCACGGGTTGTGGAGCAGGTCTGGTCACGATTTAGGAGAGCCTCAGTGGACTTGTTCGCTTGCAAAGCTAACTCGCAGTGTGACCTTTACTTCTCTTTGAAGGAAGCAGATGCACCGTTGGGAACGGACGCTCTGGCACATGACTTGGCCAGCAGGGGTACTGTACTATGCTTTTGCACCGGTCCCTCTGATCGAGGTGACACTGGAACGCGTATGTCAGGGAGCCTTCTCGCTGATAATGATAGCCCCCAGGTGGCCGCAGCAACCGTGGTTCCCGGATTTGATCTCAGTGTTATCAGGGATACCATGGCAATTGCCTCCTCACAGGGACCTGCTGACTCAGGCACGTGGGCAGTTTCTACACCCACGTCCAGAGTTGTGGCGGCTCTCAGCCTGGCCTCTGAAGGGAACTGGCTGAGGGCCTAAGCAAGGGCGTAGATTTCATCTCATTATTGGGGGGGACCATAAACAGGGAAATTTTTTAAGAGCAATTTTGGGGGGGTCGGCAAAGTTACAGTGAAATGTAATGCAAAATGTACAGAGGGAAGTTTATCCAAACTGCATGCATATACTATGCAGAATAATCAACAATAATATTGATTTAAATGGCATGTATTTTATTTAGTAGTCTTAATACTACTATTAATCAGTACAACAGTGATACTCATTACTCTTGTTAAAAAATGTAATGTGTTCAATCTGCAGTACAATAGACGACAAATAATGACAAGTGGCAAAATGAGAATTTTGCAAAATAGGTCCCCTCTAAATATTGTTTAAATTTCAGTTTGGCTTGTATTCATAGATTGCTGTGGTCAGTGTCACTGATAATCTGGTACAACATCTTCCCAAAATCTTAATGCTTAAAAAGAAAACAGTTTTCAAGGAGAAGAAATACTTTAATGCAGGGGTCACCAAACTTTTTGAGACTGAGAGCTACTTCAGTGGGACCAAGAGGCACAAAGGTCCACTTGTTCGTTCCAAACAAATTTGCATGGTTCAACTTTAATCATAGTATTAATAATAATACATTTACATACATGTGAATATATGACTGCCTGATCACATCTGATCTGGTCTGTATTATTAAAGACTCCACACAATGCTTTAGCTTGGTAAATATGATCAATTATTATTGATAATTACCAGTAGTGATTAGAACTCTCAATCAAGAACTTGAGTCCTCAGTTTGAATAATGTTTTGGTTCTTCTGTGCAAATGTAAATTGTTCTTAGCTTTGACTGGGAGTGTGGATGGTTGTTTGTCTCTTTGTCTGTCTCTGTGATGGACTGGAGACCTGTCCTGGGTGTCTCTGGGACAGACTGGAGACCTGTCTTGGGTGTCCCTGCCTTCACCCAAAAGCAGCTGAGATTGGTTCCAGTCCTAAACAAGGGGGCATAATGGATTACTTATTAACTGATATTTAAACATAAACACTATTTCTTTTATGTTAAACTCAGTTTGTAACATTTGAAATTCGTTGTATTTTATAAATATTTTATTAACTGTTTTGTAGAAATGAACACGTTTGTAACATTCATTCAAAATATGCCTTAACAAATCTGTAGCATTTTTTAAGAACCTATTAAGAATAAAATGTTCCAGTTGCAGATACAAAATATCAATAATGTAATATAATAAACAGTAGTCGTGTTTCCATCAAGGTTTCTAGGTGCGCATTTTGAAGTATCGCAGCAGAAAAGCTTAATGGAAACGGCAAAATCCGTATTTACTTTCTCAAGTTCGCCAAAAAGTTTATACGCTCGCTTGAGGTGGTTTTTGGGATGTTCGAAAATGAGCAGATGCGCACAGCGACAGATGGAAACACATTTGCCGACTCGTGCTGCCGAAGCGAACATTCACGTCACGTGACTGATCAGCTGTTTCCGCTCCGGACAACATGTAACATCGCTAAAACTAGTTTGTATGACAGAATAAATACAACTCGACCGATAGCAACACGTACCTGAAATATTCTCTCCATTTTGACGAGATGTGTGGCCAGGTTCTGTTTTCAACTGCTACTTCCTGTTTACTGTAGACATGCGCAGTGCTGACGTCTGACGTAATGACGCTGACGTCTGACGTAATGACGCTGTGCGTGGCTTGGTAGATGCGCTTCAAGCCAGCAGATGGAAACACTTCTGCTTCGCATTAATTTGTATTTACATATTTGCGAGATTTCAAAAATTAGCTCAAAAATCGAAATGAAAATGGATGGAAACACAGCTACTGCCATTTTTTAATTAACCATGTGACATAAGTATTGATCCTCAACATTTTTTATAATAATAATTTAAAGCCCTTAAAACAACCACAGCTGCAACAAAGTGCTACACATATGAAATCATTTTAACTAATCATCACATCTTCTCTACTCTTTTTTAATTAATTATCTTTCACATATTTTATCATTACTTCTTTCAAGAGCTCCACACCTGAAAATATGATGAATGTGAATCCATCCTGCTCAAAGCTGCGCTGACATTCTTCTGTCTGTTGCAGAGCCCACCAGGGAGCTAGTTAGCATTGAAGCTAGTGTGTTAGCTGATGAAGTGACGCTCCAAAGTGTTTTTCTGCCACTAATGATGCACAGACACACTTGTCTTTCAACACTGTGAAAGACCTTTTCCTCCCAGTCACTGTCACCTATGTTTTAAGTAGCTACTTACTGGAAGTTAGTACTTTGTGCAGCAGCTCACTCCCCACCAGCGGCTCCGCGAGCCTGTGACCTCCGCTGCTGTTGTTGTTCCTTGTAAACATTGGACTAAACCATTTGCCAACAGAGAAGGGGGGGTGGGCAAAATTTCCTTCTTTTTTTTTAGAATAATGGCGGATTTCTCTCTTTTTTTGCCTTTTTATATTTATATTGTTTAAAGACACGATTTCCTTTATTGAATTATTGGGGGGGACAGATCTATATTTCCCCAAGATTGGGGGGGTCCGGACCCCCCCGACCCCCCCAGGATCTACGCCTATGGGCCTAAGGCTTTGATTGCTTTATCCAAAAACAAACAGCAACAACATACACAAGGGTGTCCATTGGTGTTTATGTTCGCTTAGGAGACGTTCAATGGAGGGGTTCCCCTCTCCTTTAACGGGTCTCCGACATCTGGATGGGCTACACTTGTCAGCCGTGACCTTTGTAACATAAAAGGATGAGTAATCACACTAGTGGAACATGCTTATGCTGCCCCTAGTTGGGTTTTTCATCTATGTGCCCGGTGGCAACATCAAGCTGATGTTTTTCTACGTGGGGTATTTCTTCTTCCCGGACTGTGCTCTCTACAATACCTTGAAGAGAGCAGCTGGGGGATACCTGCCGTATCAAGGCGGATGTTTCCACATGCATTTTGCTGAGCATTTCAAGGGTGTGAATGAATTACGTACCCATAGTGATATGTTGCACCGAGTGACAAGACTGATAAGGGAACTGAAAGTTATGCACCATAACTCATGTTCCCTGAAGGAAGGGAACGAGGTACAACATACCTGACCCTTTCAATGCTGAAAGCTCGGTGAAGTGCATTCTGGAGATCGATGGATGGGCGTCAGCGGCTTAAGTACGCAGAGGGAGGTGCCTCTGGCGCGACGCTGACGCCCCTGCCGTAAAGGTGTGATTGTATTCCTTCAGGTAAACTGTGCGGGCGCAATTTCCCATAGTGATATGTTGCACCTCGTTCCTTTCCTTCAGGGAACATGAGTTATGGTGCATAACTTTCAGTTTTCGCAGCCCCGACAAGAAGTTGAGCGGAGGCTGTTTTGATTAACAGCTGTTCCTTCAGCAAGTCACACCATTCTACTTGTACTTTGTCGGTACAATCATTTTGCTGAACACTAGATGGCAGCATTTACACATGTATTATTTGATCCTGTGAGAGGGGGCTCAGTCTATTATGTGTGAGTGTAGACCCCGGATAAGCGGAAGAAAATGGGTGGATGGATGGATGGATGGTAGTCTGGCTATTTTCACACTTTAAAAAAAAAATCCCCAATTTTTTTCGCATACCCCACATGTCCCTCTTGCGTATCACCAGGGGCACAAGTACCCCACTTTGGGAAGTTCTGCTCTAAGCCAGCTGTAGCCTCACATGGCACTTTTGTTGCCCTTCACAGACGGGCATCTCTCCAGTTCAGGATAAGAGAGCGTTTTGGGAGACAATTTGGTTAGTTGTTCTCAGGGGAAGACAACTAATAATAAAACATCCAGAACCTTTGACCAAAACTTCTCTGATACATCACTTCAAACAACTGGTTTTAATTCAAAATGACAAAATTGTCCTTAGCGCAGCCAAAACCAAAGCAGCTTACATGTAGTTTGTTAGCAGGTTGGGACTGGTATGTCCAAGACATGGACAGTCTCACATGTCCTCTGTCTCATGAGCTCTTTAAGTTTGAACTAAAAACAAACATAACCCCCACTCCAGTGCCTACCACTAACAAACAAATAGAGGGAATAAAAAAAGGTTAGTCTCCTGGCCAGCAGAGTTTTAAATATGTATCTTTATATTTTTTAAATACAAATATATATTTTAAGTTTTAAACCAGCAACTAGAGAGCACAAGCCAGTGTATCTCTTGTTCCGGTCCCCAGCCCCAGTAAATGGTGAGGGTTGTGTCAGGAAGGGAATTTAACATAAAACGCTTTTGCCAAAACCATAATGCGAGTTCATCAAAGCGAAACCATACTGGATCAGTCGAGGCCCGGGTTAACAACGACCAAGCACAGCATTAGTTTCAATGTAAACATGGCGTCGACTGACTCTGCAGTGTATTTCTGAGTCGAATAGTGTATCATTTCTGCCATATTCCAACAAAATATCAACCATGACAATGGACAGGGGAACCAACAAGTTCATGTTATTTTTTTTTTGTACGTTATCAAGTTGTTTGAGCCACGCGATGCTTCCAACGGCGTGCGCGTCACAGCTAATGTTACCGTCTGATGAGGAAAACAGCAGCTCAAACCCTCAGCATTATTACAGCTGTGGACAGGATCACTGATGCCTATTGTTCTGCAAGGCTGGGTAAGTCAGGCATTCATGGTTTTGAGGGTTACTTTTGAAATCAGTGATTTCTGTTGTTGGCAAAACTTTGAGTGTGCCTTGGTCGCAAAGCTAATGCTAACTGTAATCTCCATTCATTCCTTAAGTGGTTGGTTAGCCGTTGCTGCTTTAGCTGCTAAACACGCCGACAGCGACTTTTATGAGGGCTAACGAGCTCAGCCGTTCGGTGTGTTAGTTAAAGGGGACCACACATGCAAAATTCACTTTTTAATGTTTTTTTACTAAACTTTGGGTATTTACTTCATAAAAAAACAGTCCTTGTGCCAAAAAAATGCACCCAGTGGTTTATTTACTCTAAGTAGATTTATTTATTTTTGATAAATACACCAGGATTCACACTTCCTGCATTTATTGACGTCACAAGCCGCCAGCCAATCAGATCAAACCTGAGTCCAGCCCCTCACCTAGCAACCCCTGGTTAGGCTCAACCCACTTCTGTATTAAACACATGACTGTTGTTTTTCATGATTTCATCTCATCTTTTGTTTATATGTTCTTAATTTCATGTGTACAGCACTTTGTTGCAGCTGTGTTTTTTTAAATGGCTTTATAAATAAAGTATAATTGTTATTTTTATGTTTTAGTTCAATTTTTAGTGTATTTGCGATCGCTGCCAACGCGCAGCCGGCAAAAATTAAACGAGCGGACCACAGGCGGAAGGACCGGGTTCGACGGGACCCTCTTCCGGCGCGATGGAGCGGAGCTTCAACTGTACAGCCTTGCAGCAGCCTCGCAGCAGGCTCGCAGCAAGAGGACCTTCTCCTTACAGATTAATTTACGGGAGACACTTGGTGAACTTTGTGTTGTCTTCACTGGAACAGCGATAACTCCCAAAATCTCATCGCGTGCAACGAGCGGAGCTGGCGAAAACCGGAAGAGGAACAAGCTAACATTAGCTTCGGATTCGGGTGGTCTAATGCTAAAAGGAGCAGCAAACTGCGGCGCGCTCAGACGGGTTTCGGTAAGTTATCTTAAGCTAACACTAACAGTAAGTCAAATGAGTAATAAAAAAAGAGCTAATTTTAAAACAACAACACATTACAGATACTGGCTGTTACAGAGGGCGTGAACAGATCGTTGAAGGGCGTGGACTTCAAGAAACCGGTCGTTCAAAACGAAAGTTAAAAATGGCAGAATTAAAAAGGGTATAATTGATTATCTAATAATTATTTTGTGCATTAAATTGAAGGAATAGGGTCTGGATATCCCACAGAAATACCATAAAAATTTAAAAAATACATCTGAGGTCCCCTTTAAAATCCAGCCTTCGTGTCACGATTTTGTGTAGTTTTAGGTGAAATCGACAGTAGAGCTCGTTGTGTTAGCTAGCTCATGTGGAGTTAGCAGAGCTGTTTCTTCCCAACTTCCAGGACGTTCAGTGAACTGTGGCTTTCTCTCATCGTGACCGCGTGTTGTTAACTAGCAGGTTTCAAAAGCAGGTCAACCCTTCTCTGCTGGTGAAAGAAATAATTGTTCAGTTTTGTGGTCGTGCACAAGCTTTGATCCAAGCAAGGCATTCAGTTTCACATATAGGGAAACGGTGAATTTTACTTCCACAAATACGGTCAGGGTACCTGACATCTCCTGTACAGATACCCCACTGACGGTGGAGGACCATTTTTCCAGCCCTGACGCAGAAAAATTCTGCACGTATGCTAGCTAGCAATGTAAGTAGCATGTGGTGCCGGTCTCACAAATGCTACCGTAGCGTTTGTTTTGTGAGACCGGCACGCAGGTGGAAGCTGCGCTGTGACGTGTTATGGGCATTAGACAATGAAACGCGGCCCTGTGGGCGGAGCTTGGTAAGGTCCATGGAGTTGGGGTGGTCCTGAAGGAGGAGCTGGCAAATAATGTAGTAGAGGTGAAAAGAGTGTCAGATAGGGTGATGTGCCTGAAGGTAGAAGTAGAAAGTCTGATGCTAAACATCGTCAGTGGTTATAATCCACAGGTTGGATGTGATGGGGAAGAGAAAGATACATTTTGGAAAGATCTGGTTGAAGCGATAGAGTATTACCAGGGAGGAGAGAGTGGTGATTGGAGCAGACCTGAATGGACATGTTGGTGAAGGAAACAGAGGGGATGAGGAAGTGATGGGTAGGTTTGGTGTCAAGGAAAGAAACCAGGAAGGACAGGTGGTGGTGGATTTTGCTAAGAGAATGGAAATGGCTGTAGTCAATACTTATTTCCAAAAGAGGGATACAGGTAGTCCTCGACTTACGATGGAGATCCGTTCCTACACGGCAGCGTAAACCGAATTTCGACGCAAGTCGGAATATACGTACATACTGTACTGCACCATATACATGTACAGTACTGTATTACTGAGCACTTAGCCTATCCTAACACAGTACCCTACATAATTATCAAAAAACACATACATTTGGGAGCCATAATGAAGGTAAAAAACAGTTAATAGCCTACTTGGATGCTGGTGACACCGTCCACCTCGGTCCATCCTCCGTATTCTCCATTCATTTACGACTCAAAACCGCCGTCCAGCTCGGTCCATTCTCCGTATTCTCTATTCGTTTACGACGTAAAACCGCGTTCACAGTACAGTTTTGTTTTGTCTTTTGAATGTCCAGAGGACCAGACTTAGCTTTTTTAGAGAGTACATGTACAGTGCAGAATTCCTCCACCGCTACGTTTACTACGTAAAACCGGAAACTACGTAACTCGGCCTTTCAAAATGAAATTTATATATATATATATATATATATATATATATATATATATATATATATATATACACACATACATATATATATACACACATACATACAGTATACTTTTTTTTAAAATGGGAGATGCGCCATAACCACAAAACGGAGACCGTCGTAACCCGAGGACTACCTGTACTGTCATATTTCTTCTTGGCTAATCTCTTTCTTTGAATGGCGTCCTGCACTTCACTATTCCACCACCAGGTTTCCTTATCTTCCATTCTCTGTCCAGATGACACACCAAGTACCTTCCTACCTGTCTCTCTAATTACTGTTGCTGTAGTAGCCCAGTCACTTGGAAGCTCTTTCTTACCACCCAGAGCCTTTAACAGCTCGTCTCTGAATTTCTCACAACATTCTTCCTTCTTTAGCTTCCACCATTTGGTCTTCTTCTCTGATTTTACTATTTTTCTCTTCTTCACAACAACAGTCATTCTACACACAACCATCCGATGCTGTCTGGCCACGCTCTCCCCTGCCACAACCTTACAGTCTCCAATCTCCCTCAGGTTTCCTCTTCTACACAGAATGCTGGTGAAGATTCTCAGTCGTCCAGGACATGATGAAATCAAAAAAGGCGTTCAATACAGGATCAACTGGACTTTATTTGTTGCAGAAAACGTTTCGACTTCTGTCCAGAAGTCTTTTTCAATTCTGAATGGAAGCTGTGAGAACGAGAAGTTTTATACAGGCTTACAAGTCACGCACCAACATATGAAATTGGAAACTGAAATGACACCACAAATTAACTAACATGCCCATTCTATTTAAATTGACAAAACGACACATCCCAGCTTAACAAAGGGGGGTTTGTAACACATACATGTAAATTGAAAGATCACACCTTAACAGTAGGAGGTTCCCTTGAGGTCTCTGTTAGAAGACACAAAACTGTATGTAAATTGACAAACAACACCTCCCAAACAACAACAGAGGCTACTCAGAGAACTTTGTTAGTCTAATTTACAGACAAGGCATCCCTGCTCCCATCCGGTGTAAAACGTTTCGGAATCAAATCCAAAACTGAGTTATAGGTCTTAGACAGTTGAAATCTCAGACCTCCTCCTCTGTTAAGAGAAGGTTTTTCTCTCTTAACATACACAGCTTCCTTTACCCCCCTCTCAAACCATCTGTGTTCTCGGTCCAAAATTTGAACATTCTGGTCCTCAAAGGAGTGTCCCTTGTCCGTGAGGTGGAGGTGAACTGCAGAGTTTTGTCCAGAGGAGGTTGCTCTCCTATGTTGAGACATTCTTTTGTGGATAGGTTGTTTCGTTTCTCCGATGTAACGGTCTGAGCAGACTTCGCTGCACTGGACTGCATAAACCACCCCACTCTGTTTGTGTGTGGGGGTTCTGTCCTTCGGATGCACCAGCCTCTGTCTGAGAGTTTTCTGCAACAAATAAAGTCCAGTTGATCCTGTATTGAACGCCTTTTTTGATTTCTACACAGAATGTAGTCGACCTGCGTAGTCCTTCCTCCACTCTTATAGGTCACTCTGCGTTCCTCCCTTTTTTTGAAATAAAAACATTTGATTAATTAACAAAAGTAAAATCATGCACAACTCTCCAAATTGTACCTAACCCAGCCCATATGGAGGAAGTGTTATTGTTACTGTATCAAATGCTTAACAGACTACAAGGGCAAAAGCAAACAATGCCCCAGGGACCCATCCCTGCCTGATGCCCTCAATAAGTTTTATGCACGTTTTGAAGATCCAAACAGACCAGCTAGCACCAGACTCACCTCATCACCAGACGAGGAGCACCTCAAAGTGACCGCAGCAGAAGTGAGAGGTAGTCTCAGAAGGATCAACCCTCATAAAGCTACGGGTCCAGACAACATCCCAGGGAAAGTTCTGAAGGAATGTGCGGACCAGCTCTGTGAGGTGCTGGCTGACGTCTTCACCACCTCACTTTCACTGGAGTCAGTTCCCACCTGCCTGAAGACTGCCACCATCATCCCAGTCCCAAAAAGCTCCACAGTGACTGGTCTGAATGACTATAGACCGGTGGCTCTCACCCCGATAGTCGCTAAATGTTTTGAGAAACTGGTCATGTCCCACATCAAGACAACCGTCAACATCAGCGAGGACCCTCATCAATATGCATACCGCGAGAACCGATCAACAGAGGACGCCATCTCCTCTGTGGTCCACACTGCTCTCACCCACCTGGATCAGAAGGACTCATACGTGCGTCTGCTCTTTGTGGACTTCACATCTGCCTTCAACACCATGATCCCCCAAACTCTGATAGACAAACTATCCACACTTGGACTAAGCCCCTCCATCTGTAACTGGGTACTAGACTTCTTAACAAACAGACCACAGTCCGTGAAGATCCACAACTTCTCCTCCTCCACCATCACCCTCAGCACTGGCTCTCCTCAAGGATGTGTGCTGAGCCCTCTTCTGTTCACTCTGCTCACATATGATTGTACAGCCACACATCCAGGCTGTCATATTGTTAAGTTTGCAGATGATACAGCTGTGGTGGGATGCATCACAGATAATGATGAATCCAGCTACAGACAGGAGGTGGAACATCTGGAGAGCTGGTGCAAAGAGAACAACCTTCACATGAATGTGAAGAAGACGAAGGAGATGATTGTGGACTTCAGAAGGAACAAACACACCCACACCCCACTGTATATAGGTGGATCTGCGGTGGAGGTGGTCTCCAGCTACAAGTACCTGGGTGTACACTTGAATGATAACCTCAGCTGGAGCAATAACACCACCAGCCTGATCAAGAAAGGTCATCAGAGACTCTACTTCCTCAGACGGCTGAGACGAGCTGGTCTGAGAAGCTCAGTCCTCACCTCGTTCTACAGGTGTGCAGTGGAGAGCGTCCTGTGCTCCAGCATCAACGTGTGGCATGGAGGCTGCACAGTTGCAGAGAGGAAAGCTCTACAGAGAGTGGTGAAGGCTGCACAGAAGTCTGTGGGAGTCAGTCTCCCCACCATCACAGACATTTACACCTCCAGATGCAGAAAAAGAGCCACCTGCATCATGAAAGACCTCACTCACCCAGCACACTCACTCTTTGCACCACTCCCCTCGGGACGGAGGTTGAGGAGCATCAAATGTAGAACCACTAGACTGAGGAACAGCTTCTACCCTGAGGCTGTCAGACTCATGAATAAATAAATAATAAGAATAAACACTGCAAAATGTCACATCATGTTGATACTGATCTGTTTCTTGTTGCTGCGTTCATCTGTGACCATCTGCTCATAATGACTCATGTTCGTGCTGCTGTTTATAATGATGTTTTTCTACTACATTAGGGCTTAGTGTATTACTAGCTGATGTCTCTCTTAGTTAATCCTAGATGTTATTATTGTTTTTCTCTTGCATTTGTTGTTGGATGTAACTGGGACCCTGTGTACATAATCTCGTTTTCAACACATGTACTACATGCGGTGCAAATGACAATAAATTCTCTCTGACTCTGACTCTGACTCTCTGATATAGAGCTGTTGGAGCTCGAACTGAGTGGCTTGAAGCCAAAATGATGTCTGAATGAGACAAGTTTGAAGACAGAAGAGGACTACCGTAACTCGTTCTTAGTACAACTAGAGACAGAATAGTGAAGAGTACAGTGAGGCTCACCCTGCTGCCAGGTAAGCAGAATTCACTTCTATATATTCCCTCTCCATGATGACATTAGGAGAAATAATTCAGCTGACTCAGCTAAAACAAGTTTCATGTCATTTATAAACTAACCAGTGCAGAGAGGACATATTTCACATACTTCCAGCATGTTTTCATTCAAACAATTAACTTTTATACTTGGACCTCTACAGAAATGTTCAACTTACAAAACTGGAAAATGTTTGGGCTTTCACCAGTCCATGTGCAGGGTAGTCCACCTTCTGGGTTAGACGCAAGCCTCGATGGAATCTGAAACAAACAAAAAGACTGTACAGTACATAAACAGTCTTTCTATTTAACTGATACTTAAAGCTCTTTACAACACAATCAGTGACATCATTTACCACCAGTACACACACACACACAAACGCACACGCACGCACACACACACACACACACACACACAGTTCAATTGTAGTTGTGTTTATTTGTCATTTACTGTATGCAGGTGGGGAAGGAGCCTGAGCTAGTGTGTGAGGTTGAGAGGTTCCGGCTAGAAATAGTCGGACTCACCTCAACGCATGGCTCTGGCTCTGGAACCAGTTTCCTTGAGAGGGGTTGGACACTCTTCCACTCTGGAGTTGCCCCTGGTGAGAGGCGCCGAGCAGGAGTGGGCATACTTGTTGCCCCCCATCTTGGTGCCTGTACGTTGGGGTTCACCCCGGTGAACGAGAGGGTAGCCTCCCTTCGCCTACGTGTGGGGGGACGGGCTCTGACTGTTGTTTGTGCCTATGCGCCAAACGGCAGCGCAGATTACCCACCCTTTTTGGAGTCCTTGGAGGGGGTATTGGAGAGTGCACCTCCTGGGGACTCCCTTGTTCTACTGGGGGACTTCAACGCTCACGTGGGCAATGACAGTGAGACCTGGAGGGGTGTGGTTGGGAGGAACGGCCCCCCTGATCTGAACCCGAGTGGTGTTCTGTTATTGGACTTCTGTGCTCGTCATGGATTGTCCATAACGAACACCATGTTCAGGCATAAGGGTGTACATATGTGCTCTTGGCACCAGGACACCCTAGGTCGCAGTTCGATGATCGACTTTGTTGTCGTCTCATCTGATCTGCGGCCGCATGTCCTGGACACTCGGGTGAAGAGAGGGGCGGAGCTGTCAACTGACCACTACCTGGTGGTGAGTTGGCTCCGATGGTGGGGGAGGATGCCGGTCAGACCTGGCAGACCCAAACGTATTGTGAGGGTCTGTTGGGAACGTCTGGCAGAGTCTCCCGTAAGACGGAGCTTTAACTCCCACCTCCGGGAGAGCTTTGAACACGTTCCGAGGGAGGCGGGGGACATTGAGTCCGAGTGGGCCATGTTCCGCGCCTCTATTGTCGAGGCAGCTTATCAGAGTTGTGGCCGCAAGGTTGTTGGTGCCTGTCGTGGTGGCAACCCTCGAACCCGGTGGTGGACACCGGCGGTGAGGGATGCTGTCAAGCTGAAGAAGGAGTCCTATTGGGCCTTTTTGGCCTGTGGGACCCCGGAAGCAGCAGATAGGTACCGGCAGTCCAAGCGGCATGCGGCTCGGGTGGTTGCTGAGGCAAAAACTCGGGCGTGGGAGGAGTTCGGAGAGGCCATGGAGAATGACTTCCGTACGGCTTCGAGGCGATTCTGGTCCACCATCCGGCGTCTCAGGGGGGGAAAGCGGTACGCGACCAACACCATTTATGGTGGGGGCGGCCGTGGTGTAGTGGTAATGGCAGTCGACCCCTGATCGGAAGGTTGGAGGTTCGAATCCCGCATCCGCCCACCATGTGTCGTTGTGTCCCTGGGCAAGACACTTAACCCCGAGTTGCTCCCGGTAGGTCTGGATGGCGCCTTGCAAGGCAGGCTACCACTACCGGTGTATGAATGTCTGAATGAATGGGTGGATGGCTGGTATTGTAAAGCGCTTTGGGGCTCATCACAGGGGGCTAGAAAGCGCTATATAAATAAGCTCCATTTACCATTTACCATTTACCATGGTGGGGATGGCGTGCTGTTGACCTCAACTCAGGATGTTGTGAGTCGGTGGGCGGAATACTTCGAAGACCTCCTCAATCCTACTGGCACGTCTTCCACTGAGGAAGCGGAGCCTGGGGACTTTGGGTCGGGCTCTCCAATCTCTGGTGCTGAGGTCACCGAGGTGGTTAAAAAGCTCTGCGGTGGCAGGGCTCCGGGTGGATGAGATTCGCCCTGAGTTCCTTAGGGCTCTGGATGTTGTGGGGTTGTGTTGGCTTACGCGACTCTGCAATATCGCGTGGACATCGGGGGCAGTTCCCTTGGATTGGCAGACTGGGGTGGTGGTTCCTCTATTCAAAAAGGGGGACCATAGAGTGTGTTCCAACTATGATATGCTGGTGTAGATTCTCTATGATCTATGATCACACTCTTAAGCCTCCCTGGTAAGGTCTATTCAGGGGTTCTGGAGAGGAGGGTCCGTCGGATAGTCGAACCTCGGATTCAGGAGGAGCAGTGTGGTTTTCGTGCTGGTCGTGGAACACTGGACCAGCTCTACACCCTCAGCAGGGTCCTGGAGGGTGCGTGGGAGTTTGCCCAACCAGTTTACATGTGCTTTGTGGACTTGGAAAAGGCATTCGACCGCGTCCCTCTGGGGTTCTGTGGGGGGTACTCCGGGAGTATGGGGTACCAGGCCCATTGATATGGGCTGTTAGGTCCCTGTACGACCGGTGTCAGAGCTTGGTCCGCATTGCCGGCAGTAAGTCAGGCTCGTTTCCAGTGAGAGTTGGACTCTGCCAAGGTTGCCCTTTGTCACCGATTCTGTTCATAACTTTTATGGACAGAATTTCTAGGCGCAGCCAAGGTGTTGAGAGGATCCGTTTTGGTGGCCTTAGAATCGCTTCTCTGTTTTTTGCAGATGATGTGGTCCTGTTGGCTTCATCAGATCGTGATCTACAGCTTTCGCTGGAGCGGTTTGCAGCCGAGTGTGATGCGGCCGGGATGAGGATCAGTTCCTCCAAATCCGAGGCCATGGTCTTGAGCCGGAAAAGGGTAGCATGCCCTCTCCGGGTCGGGGAGGAGGTCCTGCCCCAAGTGGAGGAGTTTAAGTATCTCGGGGTCTTGTTCACGAATGAGGGAAAACTGGAGCGTGAGATCGATAGGCGGATAGGTGCAGCATCCGCAGTGAACAGTGATGGGAATAACGGAGTTACAAATAAACGGCGTTACAAACGGAGTTCTTTTTTTCATTAACGGGTAATCTAAGTAGTTACTATGTCTATCGTTACAACGCCGTTACCGTTACAAACACTAAATGGGGGTACGTTACTTTCAGTCTTCTGCGCGCAGGCTCTCGTGCTGTTTGTTTACGTTTTTTCCCCTTGGTGAGGGAGGGTGGAGGGGGATGGAGCAGAGGGGAAGGAGGGTAGGAGCATAGACGTGGGAGCAGAGGGGAGGGAGGGGCGAAACAATAAGGATGATGCTGATTGGCTAAGGTAGAGTGTCAGTTAGAGGTCAGCCAATCGGTTTTGTTGTTCTGCTCACACACGTCACGCGCTGCTGAAACAGAAGTCTGGCAGCAATGGCGAGTCTGGAGGGAAAGTTGGCGTTTTCAAAGTGGAAATACAGAAATTACTTTACTCTCCTTGAGGTAAAAGGCAAGAACGTGCATGTGAAGTGTACATTATGTCCCGGAGCGTCTACGTCCGTCGTAATCTGATCTGATGAAGCATCAACTGCTCAGGTAATTCAGCTTTTCAGTACTGTTTTAAAAGTACTTCATATTGTGAAAATGGTTCTTTTGTTTTTAAGAAAATTCTTGAAGAACCAGTTGTGTGAGGGTTTGATTTTATTTTACACTACAAAGCACTTATTTTAACTGTTTACTTTTATTTCTAAGAAAACACTTGAACAGTACAGGGTGCACATAGAGCTGAAAACACAATTGTTATATTATTTTGTTAACCTGTATTTTGCAATGAAGAAAAAACTTGAAGTATAGTATGTCAACCAGTCATGTTCTGTTGAGGTGCTGTAATTATTTCTACTTAAAATTCGTAGATATATCTACACTTAAACCAACCAAACAAACAATAGTTACTTTCCCTGGTAACTAATTACTTTTATAGGTGAGTAATTCAGTTACTAACTCAGTTACTTTTTGGGCGAAGTAACTAGTAACTATAATTAATTACTTTTTTGAAGTAACATTCCCAACACTGGCAGTGAAGCGGGCGCTGTACTGGTCTGTCGTGGTGAAGAGAGAGCCGAGTCAAAAGGCAAAGCTCTCAATTTACCGATCGATCTACGTTCCCACCCTCATCTATGGTCATGAGCTTTGGGTTGTGACCGAAAGAACAAGATCTCGGATACAAGCGGCTGAAATGAGTTTTCTCCGCAGGGTGTCTGGACTCTCCCTTAGAGATAGGGTGAGAAGCTCAGTCATCCGGGAGGGACTCGGAGTAGAGCCGCTGCTTCTCCACATCGAGAGGAGCCAGTTGAGGTGGCTCGGGCATCTGGTTAGGATGCCTCCTGGACGCCTCCCTGGTGAGGTGTTCCGGGCATGTCCCACCGGGAGGAGACCCAGAGGAAGACCCAGGACACGCTGGAGGGACTATGTTTCTCGGCTGGCCTGGGAACGCCTTGGGATTCCCCCAGAGGAGCTGCTCAAGTGGCTGGGGAGAGGGAAGTCTGGGCCTCCCTGCTTAGGCTGCTACCCCCGCGACCCGACCCCGGATAAGCGGACGAAAATGGATGGATGGATGGATATGCAGGTTAACACAGGGTTAACAGTACAATGAAAAGCTCAGGATGAGAAGAACCGACTTGACTCATAAAAAAAAAATGAATCCAAGAACAAACAAAACAAGAAATACCAAAGCATGCAATAAGGGTACAAAAATAAAGTAACAAAAAGTGAAAAAGTAATTATTATATTTACAACGTCCTAAAGAGAGATAGTAAACAACAACATGGTAGAATACAACGGTGCAGCAGGATGAATTGAAATGAATAAGTATTTCAAGGTAGTACTATAAGTTAAAATGCACATGATATACAGGTAGTCCTCGACTTACGACCGAGATCCGTTCCTACGCTGCATTGTAACCCGAATTTCGACGTAAGTCGGAACATATGTAAATACTTCACCTTATACGTACAGTACTGTATTTTACCAAGCACTTAGCCTTTCCTAACACAGTACCTTACATATATATCAAAAACCAC
This sequence comes from Garcialebias charrua, assembly GCA_038048925.1. Classification (NCBI taxonomy): domain Eukaryota; kingdom Metazoa; phylum Chordata; class Actinopteri; order Cyprinodontiformes; family Rivulidae; genus Garcialebias; species Garcialebias charrua. Next base: position 54,217 of record JBBPBX010001655.1, on the reverse strand, counting down.
ATACATTTGGGAGCCATAATGAAGTGAAAAAAATAGTTAATTTCCTACTGGTATGCTTGTGAAGCCTTTCCTCCGTCCCTCCTCCGTATTCTCTATTGCGTTTACGTCGTAAAACCGCCATCCAGAAAACAGCTACTTTTCCACAGCTGCTGCCTGTCCAGCTTGCTCCAACAAGTTTTGTTTTGTTTTTTTGAATGTCCAGAGGAGCAGACTTATCTTTTTTAGAGAGTACAGTGCAGTATTTCTCCGCCGCTACGTTTACAACGTAAAACCGGAAACCGTGTAACTCGGCTTTTCAAAATAAAAATTTCCCCCCAATTTTTATTTTATTTTATTTATTTATTTTATTTTAAAAAAATTTAATGGGAGATGCGTCGTAACCGCGAAACGTCGTAACTCGAGACCGCCGTAAGTCGAGGACTAACTGTATAATATATTTATATATATATATATATATACATACATTTATATATATATATCACAAAATGTACATATACTACAAAGGTTGTGTGACAGGTTATTGCACAGGTAGTGACACGGAGATTGAATTATGATGGTAAGGTAGATACATAGATAATGTATCATACATGACACATAATAAACATATTAGGTGTCACAAGCTAATATTAGTCATATTAGTTGTCAAAGATGTGGCTTGGTAAAATGTTATTGCCAGTTGTTCAGTGTTATTTATCCAGAGTTCAGTAAGCTGATAGCTTGTGGGTAATAGTTGTCTATTAATCTTTTTGGACGTGATGGCATGCTGTACTTCTGTATCGTCTGCCCGAGGGTAGTAGACTGAAGAGTCCTTGTGCTGGGTGGGTGTGGTCCTTAATGATGCTGCATGCATACACAGTCATACACACTCTACTACACACACACATACAGCACTTTATTACATCTCTACAAAGATTATCTGACTCTGTAGAGACTAATCAGAGCTTTAGATCACTCATACACTGATGGGACACAATCAGAGGCAATGAGGGGTTCTGTGTCTTGCTCAGTGACACTTCAGCTTATGACAAAAAATGGGAGCAAAAATAAAAGTTGCGTTTCAATTTTTATTTACTGTATATCTTACAGCACATGCAGCTTCCATCAAAGCCACAAAACATAATAACTTCTTATCTCAGACCTCCAAATATCTAAATGATCCCAAATATTCTGGAAAACCATCAAATCTCTCTCAGGCAGCTCTCGTTCATCTGACCTGCCACCACAACTTCTCGTTAACTCTGTTCCTGTGTCAAATAAGCACAAGATTCTGAACTGTTTCAAACATTTTGTTGCCTCTAGCTCCTTGTTCATCAGTTACTAATGGAAAACCAATTACTTCTCCTTCAAGCCAAACTTCTACTAATCACATTTCTCCTACAAGCCAATCCTTAGTAAACCATACCTTCTCATTTTCAGTTTTCTGTTAATGGCTGTTAAAAGGTAGACCCTAAAAAAATCTGCAGGCCCTGATGACCATCCACCTTATTTCTTAAGGTTAGCCACACACATCATCACAGAACCAGTGTCACATCTTCAATCTGTCCATAAGCCTAAACACCATTCCAAAACAGCTTTATTCTACCTTTACTGAAGGAAGGAAGGATACCCCACTATAATGAATAAGCCAATCTCTAAACTTTGTATTTTAGCTAAGGTTTTAGAAAAACTGATGAACTTTCAAGTTTCAAGTAAGAAGTATTTGGACTCATTTAACATCTTACCTCTCCATCAATCTGGTTCCAGGAAACAACACAGCACAATGATTGCTTTGTTGAAGGTTTTTAAGTCAGAGTCAGAGAATCGTTATTGTCATTTGCACCGCATGAGGTACATGTGATGAAACGAGATTACGTACACAGGGTCCCAGTTACATTCAACAACAAAATGTAAGAGAAAAACAGTAATAACATCTAGGATTGACTAAGAAAAATATCAACTAGAAATACACTAAGCACTAATGTAATAGAAAAAGCACTAAGCACTTTAATGACGTTGTTGAAGCATTGGATGCTAAGGATTATTGTGTTGGCCATGAGTCAAAGGCCTTGTCCTCAGTTAGGATTTACAACACGCTGTTGTACAATCAGACCGAGCTTAAAGCTCAAAACCTTTGAATAAAAATTCCTTCTGAAGAATATTTTATTTTGAAAATCAACCGGACTGCCGTTACTTTCGGTCGATCAGGTGGACCCAGGAGACGCTGAAAGTGTAACACGCTAAGGCTGGAAGCCCTCTCTTTACCGGAGCCAGAGACTGACGTCTTCGCAAGGTAACGAGTTGTTGATGTTACTAAGCGTACCTGCGTTTAGTTGGAAATCGCATGGAAGAGCTGCCACTCCTGGTTGAACTCACTCAGTTAGACAAACTTCCCCTCTTCCTCCTCTTTCTTACTCTTATCTTTGCCAGTAACATTTAAGCTAAAGTGCCTTCTGATATAAGTTAATTACCATCACATTACTTGATCTGTTGTTCCTTAAACATTTATAGGAAATTGATTAGAACTAAATCAAAGTGTACATGTATGATGTTAATTTAATGATCTGTTAATAAATGACTACATTTCCTTGATGGGTCAAATATAATTAACGTCTCATGGTCACTTATATATCTCATCTGGTCACACAAGATATTGTTTAATCCAAAAAGAAGAGAATCTGTGAATAAATAAACGATTACTACTCTTGAACTTGAATTAGTGTTGAATAAGTAATTAAGGTTGTGACAGGTTAAACTGCCTGACATCCTACACTTGATTTAAACAGATAAGTCCCATTGAGCCTCGAAGATTCATTTACAAGTGATATATGTTGGACAGACAATAAAAGTGGTGAAAAATGACACATAGGGTTTGGAGACAAAAAAAATCCTAACACATTTTTGACGTCTGCTTGAAGGTCAAAAATGTGGTAATGAAAAAAGTCTCGCACACAAGCACATAATGGTGCCGACATTACGCAGAGGGCAGGGGAGGGGACTCAAAGGCGGTTAAGCAGCCAGCTCATAGAGGCACTGCAGAGTTCAGATAGAATCACTCAGTTCATATACAGTAGTTCCCTCTGGAGATCTGTGCACACTCATGGGGGGAGCTGCCGAGGATGGCCATAGGCGAATCCAGAGTCCTGAAATGATGACAGAATGTTTATTCAGCTGGGCTCCTCTGAAAAGTCCGTGGAATTCCTCAGCAGAAGGGTTGAGAGGGGTGAGAGCATCAAGTTTACAAAACTTTTGCAGGCGTGTTGAGATAAGACGGCCTGTCAAGGCCAGTCAGTGAGCAAAATTTCAGATAAACACTATTTGTTTTGGGGACAGGCAGAACTTTAATGACATCTACCTTCAGTCTGTGTCAGCCCACTCGCTTTTGAAATAGCGGGAGACCGTGGCACAGTGGTAATGACAGTCGACCCCCAATCAGAAGGTTGGAGGTTCGAATCCCGCTTCCGCCCACCATGTGTCGTTGTGTCCCTGGGCAAGACACTTAACCCCAAATTGCTCCCGGTAGGTCTGGATGGCGCCTTGCAAGGCAGGCTACCACTACCGGTGTATGAATGTCTGAATGAATGGGTGGATGGTTGGTATTGTAAAGCGCTTTGGGGCTCCTCACAGGGGGCTAGAAAGCGCTATATAAATAAGCTCCATTTACCATTTGAAATGTTCAAATTAAAATGATCATACCAATGGAAACAACATGCCTGAGAAAATCCCCAAGATCTGATCCATTCAGCCAAAATTCTGGTTTCTCGAGACATGAACCAAGCCATCATGTAAGGCAGGCAGCCTGACCAGGTCCAGATTAGCCGCCGACATCTTCCTTGTGTGTTGATAGACCAGGAACCAGCCAAATCCAAAAAGCAGGAACCAGTTATCATAAATCCAATTAAATATGTGTCCTTAAGATCCACAGATGACAGCAGAGATAGACACATCATCAAGTCTTCCAAGTCGATGAGATATCCAGATGTATGCCAACTGGGCAAATCGGCTCGCCTACAGCCTCTTGTTGAAAATTTTTTATCAGTTGTGTTGAGGGACCAACTGACCAAATTGAAGTCCATAGTTATGATTCTGAAGATTTTGTAGAAGAGAGGCTCTCAGACAGTTTCACAGACAAGACAAAGCAAAAGCAAAGCGGAGAGCGAGAGGAGACGTCCGCCCTTGAGAAGAGCAAGTGTTGAATTTGTCCCATTATCTAACTGTTAACAATGTTGTACCACAATAAATAATGTAGGTTAGATCATTCCTGATACATCCTTACATTTCTATACCGACGACATAGTAGTTTATTGACACATTCACTTCACTTCACTTTTGCCACATTCAATATGGTGGTGACATATATATGTTTTTGTCTATATAACCAACCTTCTTTCTTCCTCCAACTTTCTTTTAGTTGTTCTTTGTTCGACTCCCCCTAGTGGTTTGGAGCACTTCCGTTTTGTTGGGAGAGTTTGCTGTTGTTTTTACTATTTGCAGTATTTTTTTGTTTGCATTTGTTTTGTTGATTGTAGGTTTTTGCTTCTATTTTCTGTTATTGCAGCATTTGTTTTGTTTGAGGCATTTTTCTGTTGTGTGTGTTTGCTTGTTATGGAGTTTGCATCATACATGTGTTTGCAGCTCGTTTCATCGTTTGCACCTGTCGGCCACCGTAATAACTGGCTGTAACTACCGTACCTACTTTGTTTCATTGCACCCTGTATTCATTGATCAACTGGACATCATTAACTTCACAGACTCTCACTGGTACATTTTCATCTTTAAATCACTTCTTTGTCTGCTGCCTTCATACATCTCCAGCATGTCACTCTCTGTGAGTGCAGCTACAAGGTGCGCTCTCAGACAGGACATTATTACTTGCAGTGTTCCCTCAGTGTGAACTGAACATGGCAAAAGGGCCTTCTCTTACTCTTCTCCTGTATCCTGGAACACCTGGCAAAAAAGATCTGAAGCTCTCGACGTTGGCCTCTCTAAGATATTTTAAACAGCTTAAGTTCATGGCAAAAAACAACGCAGACATGTTCTTGTTTATAATATTTTACTTTATTTAATTTGTAATGTAGCTGTTTTTGTTTTGTTTTTATATAATTTCTTCCATTTACTTTTCATCTATAAGCTTTTTATATGATTGTCTGTTGTTGTCTATACCTCATCTGTGTATTTTGTCAAAAATAGGTTTCTCTTGTAAATGAGTCGTTGCGGCCCAATGAGACTAACCTGTAGAAATAAATGTTGAATGAATCTTGCAAAATCTCCTAATATTACATTATGTGTAACTGTCATACTCAAGCTAGTTCAAAAATGTTCAAGTTTTCATTCCTTGTGACTTTAGCTCTCAGAGACTTAAAAATAAGTCTTCATTTAGTCTGAGTTCTTACCTCAACCAGCAGGCCCCCGCCACGATCAGCACCAGTGATGCAGCAACGATGAACACCCCACTCATGACTGAGGAAACACAGAAACAGGCAGTGAGAGGGAGAACAGCCCCTGCAGGTCCGAGAGTCTCAGAAAGATGATATTTATGAGAGCTGGGAGAACCGAGTGTCCTGGTCTGACCCAGAACCACAGAGTGACGGACATATTTAACAGTCTCGTGCCACATCATAGATGAAAAAATGGCAAATGCTGGCATATGTGCTAGAAACGTGCACTGTTCCTAGACAACACCCTGCAGACAATATTTGATCACAATTAAACAGAATGGTGGAAGAGTGGGGCACAACGGACAAGATGCTGGCTGCTGTAACGGACAATGGCGTCAACGTGGTTGCTGCTGTGCACGAAGTAGGTTGGGCACACTACCCATGTTTTTCTCACACTTTGAATTTGGTAGTGAAAGACTCTTTGAAGGCTCACCCTGACTTACTTGAGATTCAGAAGAAAAGCAGTGCCGTTGTTGCTTTCTTTCACCACAGCACTAAAGCTGCAGACAAGCTCAAAGAAATTCAGAAGCAACAAAAGTTCCCTGAACACAAACTAATTCAAGCAGCTGAGACAAAGTTGAACTCTGTATTCTACATGTGGGAGAGATTGTCTGAACAAAAGGAGGCAGTTACCACAGTCCTCTGTCTCCTTGGAAAGAGCTCATTTAGCTTAAGTGAGAACGAATGGTCTGTCATCAGTCTCTCCATCAATGCACTGAGACCATTTGAAGACGTAACCAGGGAGATAACTGAAAAACATGATTCTTTTTCAGAAGTGATTCCCCTGGTGTCACTGCTTCTCAGAAACACTGCAACTTCTGAGTGCCAAGCTAGTACCGGTAAGCTGGCTGCTGAGCTGTAGGCACAGTGTCACCATTGTTTCAGGGGTACTGAAATGTTTTACGGTCTTGCTGTCAGTACCTACCTGGACATAAGATCTAAAAACTTGGGATTCCATGACTCTGCAAATGTTGAGCCTGTAAAGCTAGACTTGTCACCAAAATGCAGTCTGTGAATAAGACCTCAGCACCTTCTTCATCTGCATCAAGCTCAAACTTGATCAGCTCTGCTCCTGCAACTACGGTACTCCAAACTCGTCTGCGGGGGCTGCTGCATCCCCACCTGCAGCAAACGGTGGGATACAGAGAGAATATGACTCATGTACCTGCATCTCAGCAGCATCGGACAACTGGCACTGATGCCCTAACTGAAATATGCAAGTACTCAGAAGCGAGGCCAATTCCTCGGGATGAGGATCCACAACTTTGGTGGAACAACAATGCACCAGCATTCCCCTCTCTGAGCAACCTTACCAGAAAACACCTGGGAGTGGTTGCAACATCAGTGCCAGCCGAGAGGTTTATTTCAAAGACAGGAGAGTCACAGGCAATGTGCAATAAAAGTGAAAAATGTCAACATGATACTGTTCCTGAACAAAAACCTCTAACCTCTGTTCTGCAAAGGCAGGCAGGGCCCACAGAGAGGCTTCTGGGAATATTTCTTTGAGCTCAAGGCTTTGAGGTTGTTTTGTTGTTTACACTTTATTTATTATATTTTCACTAATTATTTTTGATTTGTAATTATTTCTTCAAACACAGAAAAGAAATTCACTCAAGAGGAGAAATTTTGTTTTATTCCTGTACATCATTAATATATTTTATTGTTTTATAACATTTGTTACTGTGTGATAACTTTGTACCGTTTGTTTAAGAAAGAAAATCCAGAAAAGGAGTGCAATGAAAGGATAATTTTTATTTAATTATTATAGTTTCTGAACACAATGTTTTAATTTATTATCGAGTTATCATTTTGGGCACTTTGTTGAAAGAAAAAATCCAGCCATCACAAGGTATGGGGAAAATTGTTTTGTAACTTTTATTTTTTCAGATTTTTTTTTTTTTAATAATAAAGTATTTTTTATTTACTTACAAACTTTGCCTAATTCTGTCCTGAATTTTAACGAATAAATGATCCAAAGGGAAAAAAATCACAAAACACTTCAATGTCATCACATAATTATTTGTGCTCCAGCATCAACGTGTGGCATGGAGGCTGCACAGCTGCAGAAAGAAAAGCTTTACAGAGAGTGGTGAAGGTTGCACAGAAGATGTTGGAGTCAGTCTCCCCACTATCACAGACATCTACACCTCCAGATGCAGGAAGAGAGACACCTGCATCATGAAAGACCCCACTCACCCAGCACACACACATTTTGCCCCACTCCCCTCAGGAAGGAGGTTGAGGAGCATCAAATGCAGAACCACTAGACTGAGGAACAGCTTCTACCCTGAGGCTGTTAGACTCATGAATATCTATTCAGGATGATCACTGTGAAAGAAATCAATCACATCATATTCTTGCTGATCTGTTTCTTGTTGCTGTGTTCATTTGTGTTCATCTGCTCACACAGACTCATGTTTTTGCTGCTGTTCGGCGTATTGTGTTTATTGTTTTTATGCTATTAGTGCCTAGTGTTTTTTTAGCTGACGTTTTTCTTAGTTCATATCCTAGATGTTATTACCGTTTTTCTTTTACATTTTATTGTTGGATGTAACTGGGACCCTGTGTAGATAATCTCGTTTCATCACATGTACCACATGTGGTGCATGTGGTGCAATAAATAATCTCTGACTCTGATTATTTTATAAAGTATTGTACAGTATCTGTATCGGTGATACTGGACCTGTATTTAAATGTATCAGATCAATACGAAATTTTGCAGTATTATAATAATAATAATAATAATAATGAATTCCATTTATAATGCACTTTTCATTAATAAAAATCTCAAAGTATTACACACCACTACAACACACACAGACAGAGTGAACCCACAGGTCTTCATGACAACTACCTCCCTCACTCATGGTTACTCTACTGAATAGCCTAACACAAACTAACACATAATGAACATAAATTGGGCTAAGAACAGACTAATCACTAAAAGACCAATGCTAAACAGCTAACTGAAATGATTAACAATTAACATATATTTTACCCATAATCCCTCCATGTGACCAGCAGTCAATCACAATGAACCAATGAGGTAGTCTCACTGAGTTACGAGGACCCACCCCCCAAGAGAGACGTGTATTTATGAGACTACCTGTATAAATAAAGGTTAAAAAACTCTGACCAATGAAATTACTGAACAGGTCACAGTCAAACCAATGAAATGGGAAGGGGAGGAGAGAATTGGGTGGGGGGAGGCGAAATCCCCCCTCCGCGGTGCTCTGTGGAGCACTCAGCGGAGCAGAGGGGAATGCTCAGTCCTCCCTTCCCCCACTCTGTCTGTGAGTTACCGGTACACAGTAAAATAAAGTCATGAGGACCCACCCCTCAAGAGAGGCGTAGTGGGAAGCTATGCGAACACTAGTGTATTGAAGCTAAATGTTTTTAGTGGCAGGAAGCTTGTTAGCTTGTCCAAAAAAAGAAAAAAAATCCACAAATTTGCCACAGCATTGTAAAAGCCAAAGGGTTCAAAGCTTGTGAAAAAAGTAGTGGTTTGTAGATTTGAAAGTACAGAAGATGTAAAAGAAAAATGGTTAGCCCTGAGGCAGGTGTCATCTTCAGCCTTTTGTCTGCCTCCTCCGCAGAGAACTCCGGAAAAAAAAAAAAAAAGACAGGTAGACTTTTGGTAAACAGTTTTCAAAAATGAATCGCATTTATTTATCTATTTCCACCATCAAACAACTGGGACTTCTGCGTAGACCACGTTACATCCATAGAAGCTCTCGGAAGAAATCCGCTTATTCTCGGCAAGCTGGCTCTGACTCGTTTCTTTCTCTTTGGTCCACGCGACTTGTCGCACCTCGATTACGTCATCAGAACGCTGCGTCTGTAGTCCCTTGTAGTCCACAGCGCGCAAAGTGGCAAGGGAAACGTGGAGTGGACTTCAGTCTGCTTAAACCAGTTCCAAAGGCTTCTTTTTCATTCATTCATTCATTCATTCAACTTTATTTATACAGGCTAGCCTCGTTGAGTCACGGGGACTCATTTACAAGAGGGACCTGTTTCACTCACACCCAGGGTCAATTTAGAGTTACAAATCAACCTAACCTAGCTTCTACTCAAACTGGTATTAAAATAGAACTTTTCAATGTACAATCAGGGGAGTGGTGGCGCAGAGGTTAGAGAAGGTGGGCCTGTGATCGGAAGATTGCCGGTTCAAGCCCCGGTACCGACAACATCAAAAAATGTGGGTGGAGAAAGGTAAATAAGCATTTCTAAAAAGCCACAGTGACCCGCCGTTAACCAGCCAATAAAAACAGAGCTTCTCACTTCTCACGCTCCTAACCCACGCCCCCCCCCTGTCCCAGCCCCGCGGCCGCGCAGGTTCTCGTTCAAAGTATTGCAAAGCGATGCAAAACTGTTTTGTATGTGACACAAATGTATTAAATTCCCCTTCTTCATCCCTGATCTGGACTTTTCTTTTGTTTTTTTGCCAAAAGTCAAGTGATCGCTTCCTCCTCACTGACTCCATGACTGAAATGAGGAAATGGATGAATTTGTCACGAGCGAATTAAACTCTGGTTCAACGTGGCTGCGCGAGGCTCTGCAGATTTGCTGGTGTTCTGGTGTGCTGGACCAGCGCTCCATGTTTTTATTTTATTTTTTAGAATGTTTTATTAACATATAATCACAGAACTTCGCAGCGGCTGCCACAGGACATGTAGTGGAGGCGGAGCATTCAGAGGCTGCAGCGAGAGCGGGGGAGCAGAGCTATATATGGCTCTGAGTGGGGAGGGACCAGAATGCTTTCCCTGTTGAAAATTTTTCTAAGTCCTGCGTTCTACAAAAACTGCAGAGTGCAGCTTTAAGCATGCAAACCAAAAGGTTTCCAAACAGTGCTACAATAAATGCTAGATGTGTCTTTCTTTGCACATTGTTTTAAATCGTTTGTCAGAACACCTAAAGTCAAAGAAAAGCAGGTAGCAGAAAAGACTTACCGGTACTGATGAACACAAAGTCAGTGGAGGTGTACGGGACGAAGATGGGATCTCTCAGCAAACCTGAGGTGTGATTTGTAGTGGTTGATGAAGCTGTACTGGTGGGGGCAGTGCTTTGACTGCTGGGCTCACTGAAGGTCTCATCCTGGGAGGGTGGGGCTAAAACAAAACAAAAAAATCAAAATGAGGAGATAGGATAAATCGGTGCAAACTAGCGTTGGTGACACTCGTACTGTACCTGGCACTACTGACTCAGTTCTTTGCTCACTGATGATGGCGGACAGGAAGTCGATTTGTTCGTCTAGTTCAGGGTAAACATTCACCTTACCTGTAGCAAGAGGCAAAATATGTTGTCTTTCACATACCAAAACATTTATTTCCACACACTAAAAAAATGAAAAGATGGACAGGGACAACAGGTCTCACTACCAACATGTCAACTGCTCCAAAAAAAGTCAGATGTATTAAAAAAACAGGGGGAAGGGGGTGGTAGTACTGGTAGTCGTACATGGCCAACGTTCTGGTTAAGACTTTACTTTTTAGTATTACCGTACCAAGCACATCACATTTACTTTTATGCCAAGCATCACACATTCAACCTCCATCAAACACTTCTTTAACAACATTTAATTTTAGAAATGTCTCAAAAGTCAATAAAATAGAGCAAGAAGCAGGATGCTAATACTAGCCTAACCCTCGAGGCTATTGCATTGCTGCTTGAGGAACACCGCGTGGCCCTGTCTGTGGAATTCAGAGCCACTTTCAACCAGCTTGATGCCAAACTAGACATGACCCGGCTCACGGTGGAGGAACATGGCCAGCGTCTCATCACTGGAACTTGCCGCTGATGACCTGAGCCAATGCCTGACGGAGGTGGAAAACACTTGTTCAACTCTTCTGGAAGACAACGCCAGACTAAGGGTCTGGGGTGGGCATCACAGGGCCAGCCCTCAAGTGGTTCAGATCCTACCTCGCTGACAAATCATTTTGTGTTTCCATCAAAGATTTTAGTTCTGCGGTAGCAATGCTTAAATGGGGGGTTCTGCAGGGGTCCATCCTAGGTCCCCTCCTATTCTATTTATACCTGCTGCCACTTGGTGCCATTTTACGGAAACACAACATACCCTTTCACTTCTACGCCGATGACTGTCAAAATTACTTCCCCCTAAGAAACAATGGTACATGCTCTGTTCAACCTCGGCTCAACTGCCTGGCTGACATCAGGGACTGGATGGCTTTAAATTTCTTAAGTTTCAATGAAAAGAAGTCTGAAGTCATGCTGTTCCATCCCAACAACACAATCACGAACCACTGCATAGACCTTTCTGCTCTAGCCCAGTCAGAAAACAGAGTCACAAATCTGGGAGTGATAATGGATCCTTCCATGAAACAACAGTCAAGTAAACACGATTGTTAAATCCTGTTTTTTCCAGCTGAGGCCACTGTCTAAGCTGAAGGTCATATTGTCCAAAAATAACCTGGAGAAAGTAATACATGCATTCATAAGATCCAGGCTCAATTACTGCAATTCGCTCCCGTTTGGTATCAGTCAGACCACCATTGCACGACTGCAACTGGTCCAAAATGCGGCAGCCCGATTTTTAACCAGTACAGGCAAAAGAGAGCACATTACACCAGTTTTGGCCTCCCTGCACTGGCGTTCACTTTCATATCCAGTTCAAAATACCTTGTACAGTATGTCTACAAATCACTGGAGCTCTGCACCCTCCTATCTCACTGATCTGCTACAGCCGTATGTCCACATTCTCTGAGGTCAGCGGACCAGTTGCTTCTTACAGTTCCAGGAACCCATCTTAAATGCAGAGGTGACAAGGCCTTCTCTGTCGCAGGCCCAAGACTTTGGAATGAGTTACCTCTGCTCGTCAGGCAGGCCCCCCCTTCCTCAGTTTTTAAATCCCACTTAGAACCCCACTACTATCCCCTGGCTTTCAACACTGTATGATTTGTGTTAAATCTGTATGCATCACACTGTGTTAGTCATTATGTTATATTACCTGCTATTATTTTGTTTCTTTCTTTTGATTTTACGTTACGTTTTATGTTGCTGTGTGCTTTGCCTGTTTGTTTCTTTTTGTACGCACTTTGGTTGGCCTTGTCACTGTTTAAAGTGCTTTATAAATAAAATGGTATGGTATGGTATTCTGTAGAACTAAATATAAATTTTAAATCATGTAGCACTCCTCTAGAACATGGTGAGCTTCTGGCATACCTTTAATGGACTGAACTGGATGATGAGTGTGTCTCCTTTTCACGACACAGCGTCCGTGCACATTCTCCACCAAAGGGTGCAGGCAAGGTCCACAAAGAGTGGTGCCTGGCTGGCAGAAGTGTCGTCCAGCCCGGGCACAGTCCAAACTACGAGGGCAGACATGAAATCCTAGACAGAAAGTTACAACAGACAAAAGGATTTTTATTTATTTAAATAGGACTTCAATAAAATGAAACTTTCTATTTTATTTGGAAATGTTATTTCATAATATTTTGGCAGCATAAATTGATGAGTAATTGTAAAACCTTTAGGACACTTGCTGTAAGAAGTACCAAATATATAGAAGAGTTCTTTTTTCAGCTTTTTCTTCTTCTGGTGTCTCCACAGCGAGTCATCCTCCTCCACCTCACTCTGTCCTCTGCATCCTCTGTCCTCACTCCAACTATCTTCATGTCCTCTCTAACTGCATCCATATATCTCTTCTTTGGCCTTTCACTTTGTCTTTTTTCCTGGCAGCTGCATTTCTAACATTCTTCTAACATAATACCTACTGTCCCTCCTCTGGACCTGTCCAAACCACTGTCCCTGCTCTGGAAATGTCCAAACCACTGTCCCTGCTCTGGAAATGTCCAAACCACTGTCCGTCCCCTAGACCTTTCCAAACCACTGTCCCTCCTTTGGACATGTCCAAACCATCTCAGTCTTGCCTCTCTAACTTTATCTCCCAGACATCCCAGTTGTTCAACCTGTGCTGTACCTCTGATGATCTAGTTCCTAATCTTATTTGTTCTCGTCACTCCTAAGGAGAAATTCAGCATCTTCATTTCTGCCACTTCCAAGTCTGTCTCCTGTCTTTTTGTCCATGTCTCTGTCTCCAGACCATACAATATAGCTGGTCTTACCACTATCTTGTAAAGTTTTTCTTTTGACCTTAGCTGACACAGTTTTGTCGCAAATCACTCCTGAAACTTTTCTCCATCCACTCCATCCTGCCTGGACTCTCTTTTTCACCTCTTTACCACATTTCCCATTTTCCTGGACATCGGACCCCAAGTACTTGAAGTCCTGCACCTTTGTGACCTCTGCTCCTTGTAGCCTCACTGTTCCACCGGTCTCCCTCTCATTCACACACATGTACTCTGTCTTACTACGGCTGATTTTCATTCCTCTACTTTCAAGTGCATATATCCAACACCAAGTTCTCTTCCACCTGTTCCTTGTTTTCACCACATATCACAATGTCATCTGCAAACATCATAGTCCACGGGGATTCCTGCCTGACCTCATCTGTTAGTCGGTCCATCACCAGAGCAAAAAAGAAGGGGCTCAGAGCCGATCCTTGATGCATTCCCACCTCCACCTTGAAGCTATCTGTCACTCCTACAGCACATCTCACCACTGTCCTGCTGTCTTCATACATGTCCTGTACCAGTCTAACATACTTCTCTGCCACTCCAGATTTCCTCATGCAATACCACACCTCCTCTCTTGGCACCCTGTCATATGCTTTTTCTAAATCCACAAAGTACTTAAAATACTGTTTTTTTTTCTCTTCCCCCTTTTTGTCATTATTGTTTACTTTTTCTCCTTGAGAGATGGAGGAGGACTCACTGTGGCGACCCCTGAAGAGGGAAAAACTGAAAGAAGAACATGTTTGTTAACTTTTTTCTCCTTATAAGCTCCCTTGGTTCTGATGTAATTCATATCTTTACCAATTTAGGTTATTGAGATGCTGTAATACTCTTGGGAATATTTGTAAGCTAAGTGAAAACTAAGAAGAATATTCTATCAGTTTGTGTGGGGGTTCTAAGTGTATTTGCAAAATCTAAAAACGACTGCAAGCGATAAAGATTGGAAAAGGGGAAGATTTTTGTAATATACTGTATTCAATTTCTTGTAAATCTGAAAATTTCAACGACGACGACGTCATCGACAACAACAAATATACTGTATATATATATATATATATATATACAGTATATATATATACATACACACATACTGTATACTGTATATAGATTATTTTTTCATGTGAAAAATGATGTTGCAGCATTGAGCTGCTGTACTTTGTCTCCTCAGCAGGTAAGACGCTTATGTTGTCTCCGGTTTAGGAGTAGCTTGACTTGAGGACAGACATTTGTAGCTCATGTTCAGTTCATCAGCTGATCAGGGTGACACACCAGGAGTTTACAATATTCAACCTCTTCACAATATTCTCATTCTAAGAGACACTGCGTTTTTGTTTTCTTGCCTTCTTATTTTATTATTTCTTTAACTCGTGGCTGAAATAAGCTTCACTTCTTCCTTCACAGTTCTGAAGCTGCTCCATCACAGAGGGAACAATTACAGCCCAATATCTACATCAACCTCTTCATTTCCATATAGTCATCCCTCCTGTCACCATGACAACTGTCATAGCAACTGAGAGGGACTGTCATCATGACAGGAGGTGAGTCACCACAAAAACACACAAGTCATGGATGGTTTATGGTGTAGAAGAAGATTACAAGCTCTTCTGTTCCTGTGGCTCTAACAAAGTACTTTAAAGGCACGGTCTGCGGTTTTTTGAAAGCCCTGAAACTTAGGAAAATTTTGAGCAGAGACCGTTCTCCCTCCTCCCCCTTGCACTCTGGCTGACCTGGAACTCCGCCTCCTTAGCTCCTCCTTCACAGCATGGCCAGTCTCGTGAACGCGCATGTATGTAAACAGTTGTAATGGCGTCGGGGCAGTCACCGGTAAGAGGATGGACTATTTCCTTCTCAAATCTTTGCGTATTTGTAATAAAGTATCGTAAATTATGTATAACCCTTTCAATAAGTTATGTGTAGCTTTTACTTTGCTGCAGTGTGACATTTTATCTGTGTTATGCATCTAGAGTTTGTCTATGGGCTCGGGCTCCGACGAGGAATTTACACCCAGAGGGACTTCTACGGTCCGAAGAAGAGGAAGCCGCTTGCGTGGTACCTCAGGCAGGTCACGTGGAAGACGAAGCAGAGGACGCCGTGGGCGCTCAACTACAGACGACTTCAGCAGAGAAGACATGGCTCGTGCTGACAATTTAAGATTGGAGAGGATTGCTTTTGAACGTGTAAGCTATCGGTTATATAAATATGTTTATAGCCTATATAAACGTACATATTTATAAAGAATATATATATGGATGTACTACAGTAGATATATATACACATATATATACACACACCCAGATATATAGCATATATATTTATATATATACACACACATGTACACGTTTCAGATCATATATGCTTTCACTCTTACTTTTTTTAGACATATTTTGCTGTTTATCTTTGTTTTATGAACTTTCTTTTACAATATGTGTTACTTGTAGGATTACATTCAAAGACTGGATCTTCAACAAACACGGCAAGTGTTGGATCGTTGTTTGGATCGTGATCCAAGTTTGATTTTTGATGTCCTCAGCCATTTCAGACCAGCTTCACCAGCATCCATCCCTCCTTTACCTGTACAACCGTCATGGTGCATCTGCCGTAGATGCAGAGAAATGCCGACCGTGGTAGAGATGAAGTGCTGCAACCAACAGCCGCATGCGTGCATTTCGACCGTACCATACATGGAAGCATTCATTTTGAATGCAGGAGTTCTTCGTCTTGCCAGAAGAATCTGGAATGACCTTCGTGCTTTAATTGACCTTCAAGATCCTGGTGAGGACAACAGGCAATTCCGTCATGCAGCATACAGACAGTTCGTAGCGTGGCAGTGTGGCACTTTGGGTCCCGGACACCGTGTCGTCATCCCAAGCTGCTGTGTGTGGGTCATCAGAGATCGCTTTCCAGATCCTCACGGACAATACCGGGGATTTATTCCCAGAAGGGTCTAGTTAAAATGTTGTGTAGTTGCTGTGTTGTGTGTTGCTGTGTTGTGTTCTTTTCACTAGAATAGCAGTTATTCATTTAAAAAATATATTGTAGTTTGCTATTATTATTAATAAAGTTCTTCTAATTGTTTTTTTATATAATTAATTCTTTAGAACTAGAAGGCTCACTTTAGCATTGCACATTACTGAATTATCTTTTGAATCATTTACCAAACAGTTCCTTTCAGTATGAATCGAGCAAAATCACTGGGTCAACAATAGTCATAATGAAAATGAAAATCACAAAACCATGAAGTTGCAACTTAAAAATATACTTTATTTTTACATATGTGAGTACCAGTAGTTGCATTTCTGCTGACGATTGCTCCACGAGCATCTATGACTGGGGTAATTTTTTACCTGTTGAAAGAGCTTAAATAAGTGAATGTGTTAGACATTATTATTCATAAATTATTTAATCTATAGGGAGAAAGTTATATATAACAAAAAGAATAATCCAGGCTGAAAAAATCAAAAAGAAAAAGTGCAGTGACGACTATTTCTTACCCTGGCCCCTGCTGACTTGTGTCTCCAAAAGCTCTTGAGTTGTGGGAGCTGGCACACCAGACAGGACACCATACTGACGTGGATCAGTGGCTCTCGTGGTAGTAAGGCGAGGCAGCCCATGTCCAGATGACACCCGTTTTCTGACAATGGCCCTCTGAAGTTCTGCAATGTAATTGTAGTCCTTCTCCTGCTTCACAGAATACAAACTCCACTTCCGAGACTTCTTATTATAGAGTTTGTGATATCTGAATGTAGATATTAGACAGAAGATAAAAACAGACGAAAGAAGATAACATAATAGCTATATGCCTTCATTGATAAGATAAGGTAACAATAATCTAATTATTATCATTACATCTTCAACAAATATATTTTTCTGTACAGTTTAGTTTATTAATATTAAAAATTAAATATTATAATTATTTCAACAAGGGTTTTGCATAAAAACTTGGAATTATTTACTGGAGCTAATCCAGTCTGTCTGTTAGCAAAGGACCTCATGAATTGCTGGATTTTAATAAAACATTCAGAGAGTGATCATTGGGTGTACTTCTACAACTGATTAACCTTTGAAGTCGATCGGACTGATAAATGGCCGCAACAGCTAATCAACATTAGGAAACACCAATTTTTTTATAACTCAGTTATTCTTCTGCACATTGTGCTAAAAACTGATGTGGTGGTAGCAGTCATTCCAAACAGACTCTGATTATGATGTCTTGTGAAGTAACTTTTTGTTTCTACAACACTATCATTTCACAACATTAAAATATCTTCATATAGCATAAAGGGCAATTGTCAAAATCCATTCTTGTAATTAATACTGGAAATATTATAATATGATATATAAGGTATATATAATATCTTATATTATGGTATATAATCTTTTAGTGTGTTAGAGATGCAGTTGAATAATTTAGCCAGCAGATGTCTCTATGAAGCTGCAGTCAGTTTATAACTAATTGACTGATTGCTGTTTTTTGTAATACAATGAATTGTTATAATGTGAGTAAAAAATAACGTAAATAACAAAAGGCCCTGTCACACTATAATGTATTATTATAATTAGTAAATTATAAGTATAAAATTTAAGAAAAAATTGAGGCATGTTGTTTCAGGGTATATACAGAAATTCTACACAAATAAAACTAACTCATTTAGTATTTAACTTTTTGTAGTAATATAAATAAAGTTGGATAAGTTGACATAAGGTGTTCAAAAATTTACGTTTCAGCTAATTTAAACTTTTCATAAAATGTTACGTATATTACGTACTGTATGGAACCATCGCGCTTTCTCTTGACTGGTCTGTGAACATGATGGTTATAATCCAGGCCAGCCAGTAAGATTCTTGCTTCATACACAGGAGGGCTGAAGCTGAATCGCTTGCTGGCATACATCAAGATATGATTGTGAAAAGACTCTAGCTCAGCTGTTGACCTGCATATTTAGTGAGAAATGACAGATTTTAAACATTATTTTCAAACTGCTATAGTTGAATAAAAATTGTATGAATAATATAAATCATTATAACTACCTAAATTTCAGGTACTTCGGAATCTCCTTCAGCCAGCGTTCATTCAGAATGATGTCAGATAAAACCTGATGGGCCACTGAGCCCTTCTCGATCCACACCTTGTCTCTCTGCTCCTCTAAGGGACCGTGTTGACAAGCATCAAGTGTCCACTCATGTTCTCCTGAGACGTGGTGAAGTAGGCCAATCCACATTTCCTATATTGTAAAAATGAAAACAGTTTCCAATAAATACTTATGAAATCTGTTTATAGTGTCAATGTCACATGTCAAAGTCACCTCAATGCTGAATAATTACCGGTATACAAAATAATTACATATAGCATGTTTAGTTGATTGATATGGGCTGTTAGGTCCCTGTACGACCGGTGTCAGAGCTTGGTCCGCATTGCCGGCAGTAAGTCAGGCTTGTTTCCAGTGAGAGTTGGACTCCGCCAAGGTTGCCCTTTGTCACCGATTCTGTTCATAACTTTTATGGACAGAATTTCTACGCGCATGCAAGGTGTTGAGAGGATCCTTTTTGGTGACCTTAGAATCACATCTCTGTTTTTTTGCAGATGTGGTCCTACTGGCTTCATCAGGTCATGATCTACAGCTTTCACTGGAGCGGTTTGCATCCGAGTGTGATGCGGCCGGGATGAGGATCAGTTCCTCCAAATCCGAGGCCATGGTCTTGAGCCGGAAAAGGGTAGCATGCCCTCTCCGGGTCGGGGAGGAGGTCCTGCCCCAAGTGGAGGAGTTTAAGTATCTCGGGATCTTGTTCACGAATGAGGGAAAACTGGAGCGTGAGATCGATAGGCGGATAGGTGCAGCGTCCGCAGTGAAGCGGGCGCTGTACCGGTCTGTCGTGGTGAAGAGAGAGCTGAGTCAAAAGGCAAAGCTCTCAATTTACCGATCGATCTACGTTCCCACCCTCATCTATGGTCATGAGCTTTGGGTTATGACCGAAAGAACAAGATCTCGGATACAAGCGGCTGAAATGAGTTTTCTCCGCAGGGTGGCTGGACTCTCCCTTAGAGATAGGGTGAGAAGCTCAGTCATCCGGGAGGGACTCGGAGTAGAGCCGCTGCTTCTCCACATCGAGAGGAGCCAGTTGAGGTGGCTCGGGCATCTGGTTAGGATGCCTCCTGGACGCCTCCCTGGTGAGGTGTTCCGGGCATGTCCCACCGGGAGGAGACCCAGAGGAAGACCCAGGACGCGCTGGAGGGACTATGTTTCTCGGCTGGCCTGGGAACGCCTTGGGATTCCCCCGGAGGAGCTGCTCCAAGTGGCTGGGGAGAGGGAAGTCTGGGCCTCCCTACTTAGGCTGCTACCCCCGCGACCCGACCCCGGATAAGCGGACGAAAATGGATGGATGGATGGATGGATGTTTAGTTGAGTAGAGTATTAGTATTACTCACAAAGAAGTCATTGTAGTTTTCAGCTGTCTTGCAGCAGAACCAGAAATGATTGCAGATGTCCTTGTTCCACTGCAAAAGAATGGAGCAATCCTTTTGCTGCCCGGCCTAAAAAACACAAATAAAGAGCCTATTTAAAAATATTGTCAAATATTGTAAAAGATTGACATTTCTGATGCCTTAATTTTTGAAATACAGAAACTTACTGCATGTATTTTCTTTCCCAAGTTTTTTGAACCATGCCACATGTCGAGCGTGTGAAGAACACCACTGTCTTTGTATTTTCCTTTGACGGGGTCTTTCGCATATCAGCAAAAGAGAAATAGAATTAGTGATGCTGTTTCAATGTCAGATGAAACCCTAACAGGACATGCAAACAACTTATTATTAGCTAGCATAAGTGTATTTGACTTACTGAAGAGAGCTGATATCTGTGTATGTGCATCAGTGCACACTTCAGCAAGTTTAACCTCACGTTTGAGCTGGTCAAAACTACGGATGAAGCCTTCCTTCTCCATAATAACAGAACTCCTCTGAGTCTCTCTCTTGTCTATGTTGACTATTGATAGGATTTCTTTGGTGTCATTCTCCATCACAGTGTAGGAGCAGTACTGAGCACAAAACCCAGGACTGTCCATACGCCCATCAGCTATAAAAAGGAACATTTTCAAAATAAATAAAAATGTGAGATGTGGAAATTGTCTGGTTGGTTATAATGGAATATTACACTCACCAAGTACTACAACATTTTCCTTCGACTGCAGTCTGGAAACAACTTCTGCTCGTTTTTGGTTCCAAAACTCTTTGATTGTATCAACACAATATGTGTCCTGTATTTTAAAAAAGGTAGACCGATCCACTACTTGCATATTCATAAACTTGAATAGCAATGCAACTTTTTTATAATTATTGCCAGACAGGATTATGTTTGATGCCAAAAGGAAGTCCCCAGCTTGCATCCCATACTTGAAAGAAGGCTGGGAGTTCCACTGCCACACACAGTGATTGTTACGACAGATCTGGAAAACACATTTATAAAAACATTTACCATTACATTATAACTGTTATGATAATGAAGTTATTACAGAGTAGTAAATTAAATTACCCATGTCATGATGACACCCGTTCCTCTGGATTTGATATGTATCTGGAATGGTGCAGGGGCAAGACATTCCACAAATGTCAGTGGGTCTTTCGCAGTGCACACTGGGATTGGCAGTAACAGATACTCAGCAAGTTTTTTTAAACAGGTGTGATAAGTGATTGCTGCATGATGTTCAACGATGTCATCCTCACACTGGACTTTAATTACATCTGGCACTGGTTGAGATTCTATTGGCTCTGTGTCTACAATGTCAAGCACAGTGTCTTCCATGCTGATTTCTTGAAGAGAATCTAAGCACAACTTCTGCTGAATTGCCTCACCAGGCCTAAGTGAATACAAAAAAAAAATGAGAAAAGAAGCTAATTTTCATGAAAGACAAGTTATGTTTATTAACTTACCGAACACATAGAGGAGGGATGTTTTCATCATCATCACTGTCATCTTCATCACTGTCAAACTCAAAGGTTTCATCTTCCTCTGATGTGGAAATGTCTTGCGTGTCCTCGGTTGGTGTCCATGTTCTGTCTTCAGTCCAGTCAATACTATATAAATGGATATGAATATTAGTCTGTGACACTCAACATGTAAAATCTCAAGAGTAAATATTGACAAATACTACTTACACTGTGTTTTGAATGTGATTGAACTCACTTTCATCAATGTCGTCCTGAATGTCTAGCGAAGACATACTGAAACAAAAATATATAAATGTAAAAAACAAACTAACAATGATACTGATACACACACTAAAATACGTCCATTCAGTGCAAGTGTATCTTTTACATGATGGCTGCAGAACATAATTTAAATTAAGTCAGCTTGTTAAAAATTATTAAAATTTATAAATAGTACTTATTTTTTGACGCGGTTATAAAAAGAAGAAATTAAAATAATAATCATCAAAGTCATATATTGTCAATATTGTGCATCTGCATTATTCTAATTTTATGTCGAATAAAATTGCAGCACAAAAAAGCCACAACAATAAACAAATACAGTACATTATATAAAAACAACTAAACAACTTTTCTTTTTGTTTCTGTCTTCCGTAATTTCTAGTATAAATACATTTTATTATACAAGTAAACATACAACATCAAAATTTTCATATTGTGTAATAATATAACAATCATAGTTATATTAGTTGCAGTGCAAACCATGAAATAATCGTCACATAAATACAGTTTCTAATTACTTACCTTGTTTCCAAAACCTGAATGGGAGTCTCCCCACATTCACTGCTTCTGTGACCTTCCCCAAAGTCATCATCTCTGCATATAACAATATAATGTAGTTCAAACAATTATCAGATTTACTCTAAAAAAAATATTTCACATAATGAAGTCTTTTATATGTCACGTGTCATATTCTGTGTCTCTTCCAACATACACTATAATTCTAAATTATCTTTTTTTTTTTTTGAATGATTCATACATAATAATCTACCAAACCAAACATCTCCATGAGTTCTGCTGAGGCTAAATAAACACAGAGTACTTGCCAACATAAGCTTTCAATATAATTTCCTTACTGGTCAGAGGATGATCCTCCAATACTGGAAAGGGCAGGGAACGGATGAGTTGTCATCTGACGTTTGGATGGGGTAGAGGTTACTGCCAAATCACCACCTTCAAAACTATAAGACACCATACCATACATTACTTATCTGGGCTGTTTCAAAAATTATAGGCAAACTATACTCATAAAATGCCATGCTGATGTTTTCATTTATAGTAAGATTATTTTCAGACAGAATGTGGAAAAATTAAACAATTTTGTTCAATAATTTCACGATTTTCACTTAATTATTTTATCATTCATTCAACCTTTATTTATACAGGCTAGCCTCGTTGAGCCACGGGGACCCATTTACAAGAGGGACCTGTCTCACTCACATCCAGGGTCAATTTAGAGTCACCAATCAGCCTAACATGCATGTTTTTGGACTGTGGGAGTAACCCGGAGAAAACCCACGCATGCACGGAGAGAACATGCAAACTACACACAGAAAGGCCCCCGGACCGGGATTTGAACCGTGGACCTGCTCGCTGAGAGGCAGCAGCTCTACCGTGCTGCCTAATCAATTCACATTACGCAAATGGTTACATCTGCTGAGACGTTTATTTATTAGAGCCTTTATTGTTTCGTTTTAACAATAAATGATTCAAGCAAAGCCACTTACTTGTCAAGCAGGAATGTTGCTAACTCTGCATCGCTTTTCAATCCTTTGAGCACCCGAAGCTCTCGCCACCTCTGAAAAGCACCTCCGATGTTTATCCGATTCCTTGCGCGATCTCTTTGTTTCTTTTTTTCATGGATTTCTTCCTGTGTCTTCTTCTGTTTACCTGTGTTGGGTTTCCGAACCTGCGCCAATCGAGGAATTGGAAGTTTTAGTGGAACGTTTGTTCCCGGAAAAGTAATCGGTTGATCCTCCGCCATTTTGAAACAGCTACTGAGACGGGAACGTGCGCGCGGATGCGCGCAGCAGCTGGGAGAGGCGGGGGAAGGGCGGGGGAAGCTCGTTCATGAAAATAACTCTGTTTTTATTGGCTGGTCAAAAACGGCCCGCTCTGGTTTTTATAAATGCTATTTTAACCACCGGGAGACGCCAGAGGAATATAGTATTTCTCAAAGATTACCTGTTTAACATCACTCTGACAAAAAATAGTGACAGAGAGAAGAAATATGTTTATAAAAAAAGCTACATACTGCAACTTTAAAGTCATTTCTAAACAGCTTCATGCAGGGATCATTTAGGGATCTCCGTCTTCTACCTCTGTTTGAGCCTATGATCATTTTATGATGCGAAGGAACGAAGTTACAATTGTTTTAGTCACACCTTGTAAATAATGTTATTGTGTGATCTCACACAGAGTTGTGAGATGTTGCAAAATGTGTTAATGCTTAGATCAGTGGTATCCAGTCATGGTCCAGGAAGGCCACAGTCCTGCATGTTTTAGATGTTGCTCTGCTCTGACAAGCCTGATGGACACTGGAAGACCTGCTGAGGAGCAGAAAAACCACTACCGGAACGTCTTTATTTATAACGCACTTTAAAACAACCACAGCTACAACAAAGATATTCATGTAAAGACCAAGTAGGACATTGAAACAGTAAAATAAACCAGCACAAGTCTCAGACATGTGCCAAAATACTTTTTTTTCCTTCTTTTTGCTTCTCTCTTCGTCAGGGGTCGCCACAGCAAACTAGTCGCACTAAGACTTGCTGGGCAACGCTAATTAAAAAATTAGTTCCACAATTTCTAAAACGCTTATTAATTTTTTTAGGTCCACAATTTCAAAAGCACAAATGTCTTATGAAAATTAGGGGAAGCTAATCTAATCCGCTATTTATATATTTCTATATTATATATATATATATATATATTTATATATAGCCGGCAGCGTTATCAATATTTGCACTACACTGCCAACTGAAAAGTAACAAAAATGATCCTAAAAGGATGAAATTACAAAAATCAAAGGATTTATTTAATACTTTACGTACATATATTCTATTCGGCCACGAAATTAACAAAAAATAGAATGATCTTTTAATCCCTAAAACCACGTTTAAATCTCAAATACACGGGTGTGTCGCCACCGCATTTATACATAAAAGTAACCCATCCATCCATCTTCTTCCGCTTATCCGGGGTCGGGTCGCGGGGGTAGCAGCCTAAGTAGGGAGGCCCAGACTTCCCTCTCCCCAGCCACTTGGAGCAGCTCCTCCGGGGGAATCCCAAGGCGTTCCCAGGCCAGCCGAGAAACATAGTCCCTCCAGCGTGTCCTGGGTCTTCCTCTGGGTCTCCTCCCGGTGGGACATGCCCGGAACACCTCACCAGGGAGGCGTCCAGGAGGCATCCTAACCAGATGCCCGAGCCACCTCAACTGGCTCCTCTCGATGTGGAGAAGCAGCGGCTCTACTCCGAGTCCCTCCCGGATGACTGAGCTTCTCACCCTATCTCTAAGGGAGAGTCCAGCCACCCTGCGGAGAAAACTCATTTCAGCCGCTTGTATCCGAGATCTTGTTCTTTCGGTCATAACCCAAAGCTCATGACCATAGATGAGGGTGGGAACGTAGATCGATCGGTAAATTGAGAGCTTTGCCTTTTGACTCAGCTCTCTCTTCACCACGACAGACCGGTACAGCGCCCGCTTCACTGCGGACGCTGCACCTATCCGCCTATCGATCTCACGCTCCAGTTTTCCCTCATTCGTGAACAAGATCCCGAGATACTTAAACTCCTCCACTTGGGGCAGGACCTCCTCCCCGACCCGGAGAGGGCATGCTACCCTTTTCCGGCTCAAGACCATGGCCTCGGATTTGGAGGAACTGATCCTCATCCCGGCCGCATCACACTCGGCTGCAAACCGCTCCAGTGAAAGTTGTAAATCACGAACTGATGAAGCCAGTAGGACCACATCATCTGCAAAAAACAGAGAAGCGATTCTAAGGTCACCAAAACGGATCCTCTCAACACCTTGGCTGCGCCTAGAAATTCTGTCCATAAAAGTTATGAACAGAATCGGTGACAAAGGGCAACCTTGGCGGAGTCCAACTCTCACCGGAAACGAGCCTGACTTACTGCCGGCAATGCGGACCAAGCTCTGACACCGGTCGTACAGGGACCTAACAGCCCATATCAAAGGGCCTGGTACCCCATACTCCCGGAGTACCCCCCACAGAACCCCCCGAGGGACGCGGTCGAATGCCTTCTCCAAGTCCACAAAGCACATGTAAACTGGTTGGGCAAACTCCCACGCACCCTCCAGGACCCTGTTGAGGGTGTAGAGCTGGTCCAGTGTTCCACGACCAGGACGAAAACCACACTGCTCCTCCTGAATCCGAGGTTCGACTATCCGACGGACCCTCCTCTCCAGAACCCCTGAATAGACCTTACCAGGGAGGCTTAAGAGTGTGATCCCCCTATAGTTGTGTAGCCGAAACGGGTGTTGATAAAATAGGGAAACTTTAGTTTAAAAAATAAATAATCTAGTTTAAAAAATAAATAATCTATTTTTAATAAAAGAAAGTGAATTTGGTTAAAAACTTTACTAAAAAAATTACCCTTAAGGCACGTAGACCCGTTGCAG
>JBBPBX010001655.1:0-26503 GCA_038048925.1 Garcialebias charrua | reverse complement strand
AGCTCCGCCCCTCTCTTCACCCGAGTGTCCAAGACATGCGGCCGCAGATCAGATGAGACGACAACAAAGTCGATCATCGAACTGCGACCTAGGGTGTCCTGGTGCCAAGAGCACATATGGACACCCTTATGCTTAAACATGGTGTTCGTTATGGACAATCCATGACGAGCACAGAAGTCCAATAACAGAACACCACTCTGGTTCAGATCAGGGGGGCCGTTCCTCCCAACCACACCCCTCCAGGTCTCACTGTCATTGCCCACGTGAGCGTTGAAGTCCCCCAGTAGAACAAGGGAGTCCCCAGGAGGCGCACTCTCCAATACCCCCTCCAAGGACTCCAAAAAGGGTGGGTAGTCTGAGCTGCCGTTTGGTGCATAGGCACAAACAACAGTCAGAGCCCGTCCCCCCACACGTAGGCGAAGGGAGGCTACCCTCTCGTTCACCGGGGTGAACCCCAACGTACAGGCACCAAGATGGGGGGCAACCAGTATGCCCACTCCTGCTCGGCGCCTCTCACCAGGGGCAACTCCAGAGTGGAAGAGTGTCCAACCCCTCTCAAGGAAACTGGTTCCAGAGCCAGAGCCATGCGTTGAGGTGAGTCCGACTATTTCTAGTCGGAACCTCTCAACCTCACACACTAGCTCAGGCTCCTTCCCCACCAGAGAGGTGACATTCCATGTCCCAATGGCCAGCTTCTGTAGCCGAGGATCAGACCGCCAGGGTCCCCGCCCTCGGCCACCACCCATCTCACATTGCAAACTAACGACTCACCGTCGAATGGTTGACACAAAACACAATAAAATCATCCGGCCACGTTAATTTGGCTTGAAACAGCTGGGTTCTCTACGGATTTATCCAAGAAACCAAGCACAAACAGCTAGAGTTAGCATCCAGTTCACCTCTGATCCGGAGGATGTCAACATTCTATAGGTAGTCAACAGATTTTTTTTATTCAACTTCAATCTTTTCTAGAGCTCAACAACCTGTTTGAAAAATTTCAGTCAGGTTTTCGAGCTCGTCACAGCACTGAATCTGCACTGCTCAAAGTACAGAATGACATTCTTCTGTCTCTGGATGCAAAAAACCCTGCTCTGCTGGTGATGTTAGACCTCTCAGCAGCTTTTGACACCGTCGACCATCAGGTACTAATCAACCGCTTGTCTCAGCAGGTTGGCCTCCAGGGAGCTGTGCTTGAGTGGTTCAAATCTTACCTGTCTGGGAGAACTTTTTCTGTCATGATAGGCGATCTGTCCTCCTCTTCATCAACCCCTCTGACCTCTGGCGTACCACAGGGATCTATTCTAGGGCCAGTCCTCTTCTCTCTTTACATGCTGCCATTAGGATCAATCATTGCACGTCATAACCTGTCTTTTCACATGTATGCAGACGATTTACAAATCTATCTGCCAGTCACTCCCAACCCCTCACTCAGTTCAAACACTCTTGTCAACTGCTTAAATGACATTAAGCACTGGCTCTCTCAAAACTTCCTCCACCTAAACACAGATAAAACTGAATGCATTTTATTTGGTGCACCTGATGACACCAACAACATCCTTCCCAGTCCCAGTGTTGGTTTTCCCCTCCCCCACTTCAACCCGGTGGTCAGAAATCTTGGAGTGCAGCTTGACTCCAACTTAAAGTTTGATAAACAGATCAGTTCTGTTGTCAAGACCAGCTTTTTCCAGCTCCGTCTGCTCTCCAAAGTCAAGTCATTTCTCAGCCGTGGTGATCTGGAGAAGGCCATCCATGCCTTTGTGACCTCCAGACTTGACTATTGTAATGCTTTGTATGTTGGTATTAATCAATCCTCCATCTCCCGTTTACAGCTTGTACAGAACTCTGCCGCGCGCTTTTTGACCAACACACGAAAATATGAACACATCACTCCTGTCCTGTCCTCTCTACACTGGCTCCCGGTTCAGTTCAGGATACAGTTCAAGCTGCTCCTGTTTGTTTTCAAAGCTCTGAATGGACTTGCTCCTCTGTACATCTCAGAACTTTTGAAAGTCCATCAGCCCGGCAGAGCTTTACGATCTGCCAGTCAACACCTGCTGGAGGTGCCTCGCTCAAGGTACAAACAATGGGGAGACCGGTCATTTTCTGTTGCCGGCCCAAAAGCCTGGAACAGCCTCCCCCTTGAGCTGCGTGCCACCTCTGATCTGACTCTGTTCAAAACCAGACTGAAGACCCACTTGTTCAAAAAAGCTTTCAGTGTGTAACTTTTATTACTTTTGGTATTTTAGTATGTAGCATTTTTTATTTCCATTGCCTTCTTTTATTGCTGTTGTTTCTTATTCTATTTTCATTGATTTATTGTTCCAGTTTATTCATCTTTTTATCCTGTTAAGCACCTTGGTCAATGCAAGGCATTGTAGGAAGGTGCTATACAAATAAAGTTTATTATTATTATTATTATTAGATTTAATGAAAAGTAACTAAAATACATAAAAATAACGACTCACCGTCGAATGGTCGACACAAAACACACAATAAAATCATCCGGCCGCGTTAATTTGGCTTGAAACAGCGGGGTTGTCTGCGGATTTATCCAAGTACCCAGCACAAACAGTAGCCACAGAATTAGCCCCTGAGTTCACCTCTGACCCGGAAGATGTCAAGATGGAATAGTCCATTTTTAGTAGGGGGATAAAGAAATCGACCGTTTTTTTATTGCGTATTTAATGATCGTTTTCATCGTAACTATAATTATTTTTATGTTAAATGTACATTAACAAGCAGGATCAATGTTAGTGATGTAGGTGACTGGCAGGGGGGCGGCGGGGCCGGGGCCCCTGCTGAAATGGGATCCCCAGGCACATGGTAGATCCGAGTCTGTTCTCAGCTCTGCCCCCCTCCCCCTCACACCCTTCCTCCTCTCTGCTCTTTACGTGGGGAAAAAGGTAAAACAAGCCAGCATAAGAGCTTGTAAATAAGTTTATTGGTTTTTACTGATAGATAATTAGTTATTAGCGGTACTGCATTTTAAATAAAAATAGCACAAATCCGCTTATGAATTATAAAAGTTAGTCAATTCACAAAAACGCTGACAAAAAGTTTAGGTCCACTGTAAACGGATTAGCGCTTTAGCGCTCCCTAGCGTTCATCTGCCCACCACTGAGACTTGGCAATTGTTTTTAAGTTGGATGCCCTTCCTGACACAACCACAGACCACCGAGCTACCACAGCCCTCTGTGTGGAGCAGAGAGCTGATATCTAGGGTGCCCAGGGGAGCAGATGGTGTGGGTTAAGGGCCTTGCTCAAGGGTCCAGAGTGGGGTGCAGGTAAGAAAACAACTATTCCATCCATCCATCCATTTTCGTCCGCTTATCCGGGGTCGGGTCGCGGGGGGTAGCAGCCTAAGTAGGGAGGCCCAGACTTCCCTCTCCCCAGCCACTTGGAGCAGCTCCTCTGGGGGAATCCCAAGGCGTTCCCAGGCCAGCCGAGAAACATAGTCCCTCCAGCGTATCCTGGGTCTTCCTCTGGGCCTCCTCCCGGTGGGACATGCCCGGAACACCTCACCAGGGAGGCGTCCAGGAGGCATCCTAACCAGATGCCCGAGCCACCTCAACTGGCTCCTCTCGATGTGGAGAAGCAGCGGCTCTACTCCGAGTCCCTCCCGGATGACTGAGCTTCTCACCCTATCTCTAAGGGAGAGTCCAGACACCCTGCGGAGAAAACTCATTTCAGCCGCTTGTATCCGAGATCTCGTTCTTTCGGTCACAACCCAAAGCTCATGACCATAGATGAGGGTGGGAACGTAGATCGATCGGTAAATTGAGAGCTTTGCCTTTCGACTCAGCTCTCTCTTCACCACGACAGACCGGTACAGCGCCCGCTTCACTGCGGATGCTGCACCTATCCGCCTATCGATCTCACGCTCCAGTTTTCCCTCATTCGTGAACAAGACCCCGAGATACTTAAACTCCTCCACTTGGGGCAGGACCTCATCCCCGACCCGGAGAGGGCATGCTACCCTTTTCCGGCTCAAGACCATGGCCTCGGATTTGGAGGAACTGATCCTCATCCCGGCCGCATCACACTCGGCTGCAAACCGCTCCAGCGAAAGCTGTAGATCACGATCTGATGAAGCCAACAGGACCACATCATCTGCAAAAAACAGAGAAGCGATTCTAAGGCCACCAAAACGGATCCTCTCAACACCTTGGCTGCGCCTAGAAATTCTGTCCATAAAAGTTATGAACAGAATCGGTGACAAAGGGCAACCTTGGCGGAGTCCAACTCTCACTGGAAACGAGCCTGACTTACTGCCGGCAATGCGGACCAAGCTCTGACACCGGTCGTACAGGGACCTAACAGCCCATATCAATGGGCCTGGTACCCCATACTCCCGGAGTACCCCCCACAGAACCCCCCGAGGGACGCGGTCGAATGCCTTTTCCAAGTCCACAAAGCACATGTAAACTGGTTGGGCAAACTCCCACGCACCCTCCAGGACCCTGCTGAGGGTGTAGAGCTGGTCCAGTGTTCCACGACCAGCACGAAAACCACACTGCTCCTCCTGAATCCGAGGTTCGACTATCCGACGGACCCTCCTCTCCAGAACCCCTGAATAGACCTTACCAGGGAGGCTTAAGAGTGTGATCCCCCTATAGTTGGAACACACCCTACGGTCCCCCTTTTTGAATAGGGGAACCACCACCCCAGTCTGCCAATCCAAGGGAACTGCCCCCGATGTCCACGCGATATTGCAGAGTCGCGTAAGCCAACACAACCCCACAACATCCAGAGCCCTAAGGAACTCAGGGCGAATCTCATCCACCCCTGGAGCCCTGCCACCGCGGAGCTTTTTAACCACCTCGGTGACCTCAGCTCCAGAGATTGGAGAGCCCGACCCAAAGTCCCCAGGCTCCGCTTCCTCAGTGGAAGACGTGCCAGTAGGATTGAGGAGTCTTCGAAGTATTCCGCCCACCGACTCACAACATCAGTGACGTGCGGTGAGGTTCATGGCTGGTGAGGCACACTGACTTCATCACAGTCAGATCTTATATACATGAACCCTACAGAGTAGTGTATTCACCATTTGATTGGAAGCAGTTAACGGGTTGTGTTTAAAATTTCATATCAGCAATCTTTACACATACAAACAAACAATGGTGAGTCCAGCTAACAACAAACAACAACACAAACCCACACCCCACTGAACATAAGAGGATCTGCGGTGGAAGTCATCTCCATCTACAACTACTTGGGTGCACAGTACACAATGAATGACTACATCAGCTGGAGCAACAACACCACCAGCCTGATCAACAAAGGTCATCGGAGACTCTACTTCCTCAGACAGCTGAGACGAGCTGGTCTGAGAAGCTCAGTCCTCACCTCCTTCTACAGGTGTGCAGTGGAGAGCATCCTGTGCTCCAGCATCAACATGTGGCATGGAGGCTGCACAGAAGATGTTGGAGTCAGTCTCCCCACTATCACAGACATCTACACCTCCAGATGCAGGAAGAGGGCCACCTGCATCATGAAATACCCCACTCACCCAGCACACTCACTCTTTGCCCCACTCCCCTCAGGACGGAGTTTGAGGAGCATCAAGTGTAGAACCACTAGACTGAGGAACAGCTTCTACCCCGAGGCTGTTAGACTCATGAATATCTAACCAGAATAATCACTGTCAAATATCACATATAATGTTGCTGCTGATCTGTTTCATGTTGCTGCTCATCTGTTTCATGTTGCTGTGTTCATTCGTGCCCATCTGCTCATACAGACTCATGTTCGTGCTGCTGTTTGGAGTGTTTTTTTCTATGATATTAGTGATTAGTGTTTTGTTAGTTGATGTTTTTCTTAGTTCATATCTTAGATGTTATTACTGTTTTTCTTTTACATTTTATTGTTGGATGTAACTGGGACCCTGTATATATATATATATATATATATATATATATATATATATATATATATATATATATATATATATATATATATATATATATATATATATATTTATATATATATCTGTGTATATTATCTTGTTTCATCATCACATGTACCACATGTTGTGCCAATGAAGCTTGTGTGCGTAACAGTGCGTAAACATGGCTTCGGGCACTTTTTCTTTAATTTTAGCTTGCACGCCATTAAGTTCTGATGCCATGACAGCGGCTCCATCATAGGTCTGAGCTACAAGCTTTTCAGTATACTTCTCCAACACTCCCAGGACATATTCAGCAACGGCAGAAGCACGTCTGTCCTCACTCACATCATCAAAGCCCAAGAAGGCCTCCTTCACCTCACAGTCCACTTCAGTTGTAGCCACATAACGCAGTATGACAGAGATCTGAGCCTTGTTTGTGACATCTGTGCTCTCATCAACTTCTACAGCAACAAATGGGGCTGCACTGATTTCATTTTTAATGTCATTCCTGATTACATCACCGACCGCTTCGATTAAATCATTCTGTATTCTGTTAGACAAGCCAGAAAATACAGTAGATGTCTCCAGATGTCTAGCTAGCCTGTCATTATTTTCAGCTAAAACATGCAATAATTCAACATAGTTGCCACGATTGGCAGAGCCTGCACTTTCATCATTTCCACGAAAAGC
Source organism: Garcialebias charrua (assembly GCA_038048925.1). NCBI lineage: Eukaryota > Metazoa > Chordata > Actinopteri > Cyprinodontiformes > Rivulidae > Garcialebias > Garcialebias charrua. The sequence continues at coordinate 19,929 of JBBPBX010001655.1, read as the reverse complement.
TAGCTGCTGCTTTGCTAGGAGGAAGCAGGTGGCTTTGATCAGATATTTTAAAATTTCTCTGTTTTCTTTTACCTTTATGTCCCGTAGTCTGAAGAAGACCTTTTAGCTCCGGTGTTGGTCGTCCTTTTAATGATACTTCCTGCTTGGACTGAAAATCCATCCATCCATCCATCCATCCATTTTCTTCCGCTTATCCGGGGTCGGGTCGCGGGGGTAGCAGCCTAAGTAGGGAGGCCCAGACTTCCCTCTCCCCAGCCACTTGGAGCAGCTCCTCTGGGGGAATCCCAAGGCGTTCCCAGGCCAGCCGAGAAACATAGTCCCTCCAGCGTATCCTGGGTCTTCCTCTGGGTCTCCTCCCGGTGGGACATGCCCGGAACACCTCACCAGGGAGGCGTCCAGGAGGCATCCTAACCAGATGCCCGAGCCACCTCAACTGGCTCCTCTCGATGTGGAGAAGCAGCGTATGGACTGAAAATCCAATTGAGAAAATTGTTTTAGTTTACTAATGTACTCCTCCATTGCAAAATTATAGCTAATATCCAATCTGTCACGCTCCCTCCTTCAACGGTGCGGAGCAGGTGTTGCTGAGTGGGCATAGCCCCTCCTCCTCCTCTGCTACAGAAGCTACGAGCAGCAGCGCGGCGCGCCTCGATCAGCAACTCACAAACGTTTATGATCACTCAGCAAAAAAAAAAAAAACACGTTACAGTATTTAAAGAAAAATAAGAAAAAATTGGTGATTTTGATTAAAAAATAACTTAAAACTGGTTTAGTGTTAAGTAAAATAAGTTTATAATACAAATCAAAGGATAAATACAATAATTACATTTTTTTTTCTTTTTTTTTCTCCATGATGACAGGGGAGGCACGGCCTCACTTGCATCCCCTGACCGCACGTCACTGGTACAGGACATACACAGGACCGAAATTGCGTTTCTCTCAGTCCCTCGGTGCAACAGTAAACATCTAAACATTGAAACACTGAAACATATAATAATAGACATAAGCATAAAATAGTAAAACTAACACTGTCCTGAGTTTTTTTTTTTTTTGCATAGCGGTGCAAGAGCATGAAAATCCACACCAACTCTAAAACTAAAACATTAAACATTTAATGAACATAATACTGTCCTGAGTTTTTGCATACTAGCACAAAAAAAGAGTATAAAAAGTATAACTAAAATAAACTAAAGGTTTCTAGCATTGACATTTGCAAAGTGGCAAAGCAGCGTATGAGTCAATGTACACAGTATATGTATGAGGTAGTAGTTGATGTTGTTATAGAGGCAAAAAGTGGCATATGCAGTAAGGCACATTGGGCATCCCTAAATAAGACCGTTCAGAGCACACTGTATATGTACCAGCAGTGGTGTAGATATTAGAGTAGTGTAAATAAATGTAAACAGTAGTAATTACATGTAAGCAGTAGTAATAAAAGTAAACAGTATTAATAAATGTAAACAGAGAATGTAAACAGTATTATGATTATAGGCAGTGATGTAATACAGACATTAGTGCAAGTATGAGAAGTAGTGCAAACTGTATGAGCACATGACCGAGAGTTTAGTGAAAAACTTTGTGTTGAGTGATAATGTGTGAGAAAGTTTTAGTGTTAAGGCAGTTCAAATGGGAGGGGGGGCAGAGCAGGCAGAGTGTTTAGCATTCTGACTGCCTGATGAACAGAGCTGTCTCTCAGTCTGCTGGTTCGAGCCTGGAGACTCCTCAGTCTCCTCCCTGATGGCAGCAGTCTGAAGCAGCTGTGTAGTGGGTGTGTGGGATCACCTGCCATGCGGTGGGCTTTCCGAGTGAGGCGTTTGCTGTGTAAGTCCTGCAGTGAGGGCAAGGAGGTGCCCACGATCTTCTCAGCTGCTCTCACAATGCGCTGGAGGCTCTTGCGGCAGGATGCAGTACATGCACCAAACCACACAGTGATGCAGCTGGTCAGGACACTTTCTATGGCACCTCTGTAGAAGGTGCTCATGATGGGGGTTGAAGCTCCAGCCCTTTTCAGCTTGCGGAGAAAGTAGAGACGCTGGTGAGCCTTCTTTGCCAGTGCTGCAGTGTTCCTGCTCCAGGACAGGTCCTTTGAGACGTGCACTCCCAGGAACTTGGTGCTGTCTACTCTCTCCACTGCGGTGCTGTTGATGGTCAGAGGGGCATGTTGGGCATCCCTCTTCCTGAAGTCCACAACAATCTCCTTTGTCTTCTCCACGTTGAGAGTGAGATTGTTGTGTCCGCACCACAAGGCCAGGCGGCNTACAGGACATACACAGGACCGAAATTGCGTTTCTCTCAGTCCCTCGGTGCAACAGTAAACATCTAAACATTGAAACACTGAAACATATAATAATAGACATAAGCATAAAATAGTAAAACTAACACTGTCCTGAGTTTTTTTTTTTTGCATAGCGGTGCAAGAGCATGAAAATCCACACCAACTCTAAAACTAAAACATTAAACATTTAATGAACATAATACTGTCCTGAGTTTTTGCATACTAGCACAAAAAAAGAGTATAAAAAGTATAACTAAAATAAACTAAAGGTTTCTAGCATTGACATTTGCAAAGTGGCAAAGCAGCGTATGAGTCAATGTACACAGTATATGTATGAGGTAGTAGTTGATGTTGTTATAGAGGCAAAAAGTGGCATATGCAGTAAGGCACATTGGGCATCCCTAAATAAGACCGTTCAGAGCACACTGTATATGTACCAGCAGTGGTGTAGATATTAGAGTAGTGTAAATAAATGTAAACAGTAGTAATTACATGTAAGCAGTAGTAATAAAAGTAAACAGTATTAATAAATGTAAACAGAGAATGTAAACAGTATTATGATTATAGGCAGTGATGTAATACAGACATTAGTGCAAGTATGAGAAGTAGTGCAAACTGTATGAGCACATGACCGAGAGTTTAGTGAAAAACTTTGTGTTGAGTGATAATGTGTGAGAAAGTTTTAGTGTTAAGGCAGTTCAAATGGGAGGGGGGGCAGAGCAGGCAGAGTGTTTAGCATTCTGACTGCCTGATGAACAGAGCTGTCTCTCAGTCTGCTGGTTCGAGCCTGGAGACTCCTCAGTCTCCTCCCTGATGGCAGCAGTCTGAAGCAGCTGTGTAGTGGGTGTGTGGGATCACCTGCCATGCGGTGGGCTTTCCGAGTGAGGCGTTTGCTGTGTAAGTCCTGCAGTGAGGGCAAGGAGGTGCCCACGATCTTCTCAGCTGCTCTCACAATGCGCTGGAGGCTCTTGCGGCAGGATGCAGTACATGCACCAAACCACACAGTGATGCAGCTGGTCAGGACACTTTCTATGGCACCTCTGTAGAAGGTGCTCATGATGGGGGTTGAAGCTCCAGCCCTTTTCAGCTTGCGGAGAAAGTAGAGACGCTGGTGAGCCTTCTTTGCCAGTGCTGCAGTGTTCCTGCTCCAGGACAGGTCCTTTGAGACGTGCACTCCCAGGAACTTGGTGCTGTCTACTCTCTCCACTGCGGTGCTGTTGATGGTCAGAGGGGCATGTTGGGCATCCTTCTTCCTGAAGTCCACAACAATCTCCTTTGTCTTCTCCACGTTGAGAGTGAGATTGTTGTGTCCGCACCACAAGGCCAGGCGGCTCACCTCGTTCCTGTAGTCCGTCTCATCGTTGTTGCTGATGAGACCCACCACTGTTGTGTCGTCCGCAAACTTGATGAAGTGGTTGGAGCTGTACGATGGTGTGCAGTCGTGTGTTAGCAGGGTGAATAGAAGGGGGCTCAGCACACATCCTTGTGGGGCCCCTGTGTTCAATGTGATGGTGCTAGATGTGTTACTCCCGACCCGCACTGTCTGTGGTCTCCCGGTCAGGAAGTCTAGCAGCCAGTTACACATTGAGGTGTTCAGCCCCAGACTGTCCAGTTTAAGGATGAGCTGTTGGGGGATGATGGTGTTAAATGCCGAGCTGAAGTCGATGAACAACATTCTAACATAGGAGTCCTTCGTGTCCAGATGTGTGAGAGCTGTGTGAAGGGCAGAGGAGATGGCATCGTCGGTTGAGCGATTAGGTCGGTATGCAAATTGGAAGGGATCCAGGGAGTCAGGGAGGACAGATGTGATGCTTTTCATGACTAGCCGTTCAAAGCACTTCATCAGGATGGGGGTGAGTGCTACTGGGCGATAGTCATTGAGGCATGCGGGCGTTGCCTTCTTTGGGACAGGGATGATGGTGGTGGCTTTGAAACAGGTGGGGACGATGGCCTGGCTCAGTGAGATGTTAAAGATGTCCGTGAAGACCGCTGCGAGTTCCCCTGCACAGTCCTTCAGCACACGACCAGGTATGTTGTCAGGACCAGAGGCCTTCCGGGCGTTAATCTTGATGAATGATCGCCTTACGCTGTCTGAGGACAGCGTCAGCACCTGGCCATCAGGAGAGGGGGGGAGTTTATGTGCTGGTGTGCCGTTACTTGCCTCGAACCGAGCAAAGAACTCATTCAGTTCATTCAGCGCAGAGGCTGAGCTGTCACAGGTCTGTGGGGGTGGTTTGTAGTTTGTGATGGTCTGTATTCCCTGCCACAGACTGCGTGTATCCCTGCTGTCCTTGAAACGGTGAGCTATTTTCCCAGAATACTGCTTCTTTGCCTTTCTGATGCCCCGGTCCAGGTTGTTTCTGGCTGCCCTCAGGCCCACCTGATCTCCCGCTTTGAAGGCAGCATTCCTGGCTTTCATGAGTCTGTGAACCTCAGCTGTCAGCCATGGCTTCTGGTTAGCCCGAACAGTGATGGTTTTAAGGTTGGTTACATCATCAATGCACTTGGTGATGTATGAACATACAGTGTCTGAGTACTCCTGGAGACGACGAAGCTGAGAACGAGGACGAAGGAGAAGAGGAAGACTTCTCCCAGAACCCGACAACATCTCAACCAGAGACGGACGTCTCAATCCCGCTTTGTTTGACTTGTGTCGCAGAGTGGCAGACACGCTTCGGATCAGCTGGCCAGAACCCCTACCTTGTCAACCGGTAACGAGGTTGGCGGGAATTATTTCTACGCAAAGCAGCAGTCGGCCACGAGGCACAGGATGCCAATTTTTCCGGATTTCCTGACGGAGCTCACTCGCACCTGGGCTGAACCCAGGGCTCCCATGCTGCTGCCACTCTCACAGTTCCTCTCGACGTCGCCGGAATGGAGGCAGCAGGAATCGCCAATGTCCCGCAGATGGAGGACACGCTGGCGGATCACCTGGCCCCCAGGACGTCGGCGCAAAGCCGACTCTGCCCAGCAAGGCCTGCCGCGCCTCGGCCTCCCAGCTCGAAAAGTGTTATTGAGCTCAGGACCTTGCGGTCCGTGCCATGAATGCCTCGGCCATGATGCAGGCTTACTTGGCAGAGAAGCTACAGGAGCTCCAGGTAACGACAAACAAACAGGCTGCAACGAACATCTTGGAGGAAGCCCGCAAGGCAACTGACTTCGTCCTGCGAATGATGGGGACCGCGCCCATCACTCAGAGGAGATGCATGGCTGAAGTGGTCATCGCCCAGCGCCACCTGTGGCTGACTTTGATAGCCCTGCCGGAGGGCCAACAGTTCCCATTCCTCCACCACCCGGTCGAGCCGACGGGACTCTTCGGGGGGCTCTGGAGCATATCCAGAGCAGGCTGGAGCAGAGATGAAAGCAGGCCGAGGCCCTGCGAGAGGGGATGTAAAGAAATCTTTTGCATCCCCCAGAAACACCAGTGGGAGCAGACCCGTGCAGCCTCAACATTGCTCAGTCACACGTCGTCCCCCACAAAAACGACCAGCTTACGATGGGGAGCAGTGGCAGAGACCCGCACCAGGGCCATCTCAGGCTGGCCAGTCCTGGACCAGGAATAGGTTCGTTCCTCGCCAAGCGGTTCCACCGAGAACCTCCTCGGCAAACCGGGACAGAAGACAGAAGTTGGCCTGACGAAACGGGACCACTTCTCAGTTTTGAAGGTTCGTCCGCCCATGTGGTACAGGAAATAAAGAAATTTTTATTCAGACTTTATATGTAAAAACCTACAAAAAGCTGATGACATTTCTGTGTGCACAAAACAAGGTGTTTCTGCTAAGTGTGTAAATAAAACAAATTTTTGTTGTTCAAAGCACAAAAATAAAGTACCAAAAGCACGAACTGCCCTGGTTCTTGACTCAAAAAAAAACAAAAAAAAAACACAATTTTTGTGGAAACAGTCACGATGAAGGGAGAGGGCAAACACCCCTCCTCCCTCGTGGAACACAAGGTGTCAGGTCAGACTATGAGCCCCAGCGGGGCGTCTGGGGGTCTGTCTGGAGCAGAAAGACTTCATGGCGTCCGCTGTTGGACAGGTCAGCACGTCCGGGGCCATGCGGGGGGAGGCAAATGCTCCCTCTCCCGTACCCACGACGCATACACAACCCACAATTAGGGGTTGAATGAGTACATCATTTTTAATAATTTAATAAAAAAACTCGAGTGGCACTCGATTAGTCAATGACGTCACAGTGTCTTATGATACAAAATAAATAAATAAATATAAATGCATAAAAACGTCTTTACAAAAAGAAAAAAAGACCAACAAAACATTGGGAGCATTTATTATGCTCCTATCATTTATCATACTGCAGATAAGTCACAGGAAAAACAAAACTATTAGTTATTATTAATATTAAAAGTGAAAGTAAGGCGCTGAAACCGAAACTTAAAAAACAAATGGGGCCACAGCCACACCGTACCACCGCCTGCAGTGCTGTGCAATTTAGGTTTACTTTTAGAGATTAATGTGTTTATAGGTTTTTAATAGGTCTAGAGAGATGAATATTTGTTGCTTTTTGTTTGTGAAACGAGAGAGATGAAGCCGTTTCGGCCGTGTTATATATGTGACCTGCAATGCAACACTGCCCCCTGCTGTCACAATTTACTACGGTGGTCAGAGAAAAGAAAATCTACAGGATGATTCAATGAGTAGCGCAATTTATAAAATTATAAACTGTTTTACCTTTTTGACAAGACTGGGCACTTGAGTGTTTACATCAACAGAACTGTCAGTTGGAGGAAAGCAAACCAACTGTTTGCATGCTTTGCCAACCCTGCTGCTGACAGAGCCCTTTCAAAACAGCGCCTCTCACACTGGGTGACTGAGGCCATTAAAAGGGCGTACAGTAGCAAAGGTCAACAGGTACCCTCTGGGGTACACACCCATTCCACTCGGGGCCTAGCTGCCTCATGGTCTCTTTTTAAGGGTGTGCCAGTGGTAGACATTTGTGCTGCTGCAAACTGGAGTTCCACAAAGACGTTTGAAAACTACTACATTTTGGATGTCACTGCATGTGACTTCACTTAAGCCTCCAGTAGACCTCAGCGTCCTACCTTTACGCCACTCTACGCACGCATTCTGTACGCACGCGTTCGCTGGTATAGCTCTTTTTTTTTTTTATGCTCACGTTTTCTCTCCAAATCCTTGTTGTACTGTGAGCAGCTGCAGCTGTCCCCTCTGCAGCTATGCGCAGAGGGGACAAACTGAGGTTGCTGATTGGTCACTTGCTGACACGCCTACTGAAATGATTGACAGCTCAGTCAGAAAACTCAAGAACTCATCATGAGCAGCCCGCTGCAGTGTTCTGCTGCAGTGTTTCTACTTTATATGTTATAAAAGTTCTAAGAAATAAAAATATTAACAGGGAGCGCTTTTCCTGCAGGCCATAGCCCACCAGGAAATATTTAAAACCTCCTGCAGCCAGGTAGGACCTGAATTCATTCATTTCAGTCATCGAGTGAACGGAGGAAGAAGCGATTACTTGACTTTTGGCAAAAAAACAAAAGAAAAGGCCCGATCAGCGATAAAGAAGAGGAATTTAATTCATTTGTGTAACATACAAAACAGTCCGGCGCCGGGGAAGTTTATGGTCAGACACCGCGCAAGCGTACGCGGTCGTAAAAAAAGAGCTTTGCGCGTTCGTGCCCTGAGGGGCTACGCGGGGGCTACGCTTTTGCCACAGCGTACGTACGTCGTACAGAGGCGTATAGGCAGTACGCACAGGTATACTGGGGGCTTTAGGCTGTACTCTCTAACACATAGTAGCGATCAGCCAAAACGCCTAAAGTATAAAGGCAGATGTTCTCACAAGCATGCATTTTCCAGAGCATTTTCAAAGGGCGTGAATGTATTACGTTCCCATAGTCATGTGTTGCACCGAGTGACTGACTGATAAGGAAACTGAAAGTTATGCACCATAACACATGTTCCCTGAAGGAAGGGAACAAGGTGCAACACAGTTTGCCCTTTTGAATGCCCAAGCTCAGTGAACTGCACTTGGAGAAAGTAAGATGGGCGCACGCGTCTATATACCAAGAGGGTGGGGCCTCTGTGGTGACGCTGATGCCCACCTTCCTTGTTCGAGGCGTGATTGTATTACTTCAGGTGAACGGCGCGGCGGCGCAATTCCCATAGTCATGTGTTGCACCTCGTTCCCTTCCTTCAGGGAACATGAGTTATGGTGCATAACTTTCAGTTACTACTGCTACTATCCATCCATCCATCCATCCATTTTTGTCCGCTTATCCGGGGTCGGGTCGCGGGGGTAGCAGCCTAAGTAGGGAGGCCCAGACTTCCCTCTCCCCAGCCACTTGGAGCAGCTCCTCTGGGGGAATCCCAAGGCGTTCCCAGGCCAGCCGAGAAACATAGTCCCTCCAGCGTGTCCTGGGTCTTCCTCTGGGTCTCCTCCCGGTGGGACATGCCCGGAACACCTCACCAGGGAGGCGTCCAGGAGGCATCCTAACCAGATGCCCGAGCCACCTCAACTGGCTCTACTACTGCTACTAAACAATCAAATTATTCTAATATATATATAAGGGCAGTATTTAGTGCAAAAAAAATAACAAAAATAAAAGTTCCAGTGACAGAGTGTCAACATGTTTTTTGTAAATACCGAGCCAATGATGAATCTAATTTAGAACAACTACACTTAGTAATAAAATGTGCAAATAAAAAAAGAGACTTGTTTATATAAGGTAGGAACTATAACCTCTGCCTAAATAATAAAATATGATGGTAACAGTACTGAAAGTATAAAACTAATTATTGTTGTCTTTTCCAATGTAATTTTCTTAAGATATATTCCCATCTATCCTTCATCAGACCGCTCTAATGCCATTAATCATCAATGCAGCCATAAAACTAATCATCTCTGCTGCTTTGTGATTTAATGGCACATATTCTTACCAGAGATCTTTGATGGAAATATTGCTTACAGATGAACAAAGCAAATGTCTGGGAAATTAAAATTGATATCAACCATAGCTTCTTCATTTGTTTTTAGAGTAGATCTTAATCCTGACAGATGAATGCTGCAACAGAGCTAATTTCATGAGGCACCATAGCCCATTGTGATAATGGTGTGTAAATAAAATAAACACCATTCATAAAGATTATTGTGAGCTTCATAAACACAGTTAAAGAAAGCTGACATGTCAAAGGTACAGGAAGAGAGAGCAAATGATCACCTGCAGACAGAGTGAAACCTGGGCATCCAAACCAGAGGACAAAACGAAATGTAGCTTAACGAGGCAAAACACCATTAGCAAAGCGAGAGACGCATAAATTACTCAACCACTGGTGACTTCATTACCAACAAACTGATTGAAATACCTATAGATAACTCAATGTTTTACAGCCCTCCCCTCAGCAGAGATATTGCCGTCTGAATAAAACACATAAAGATGTGGTAATGTGAGTGAAAGCACTTGGAAATCCATTTAGTCCTGCGATGCAATATTGCAGAGTGGAATTCTTCTCCCAGATATGTGCCATGTAAATTAGATTTTTTGCAACTCGACGAGATGAGAGTGCAGTTCGGTGATAATGACGCCGTAATGCCAAAGGTCACGAACCCTCATAAAGGACAAAAGAAATGCAGCTTGTAAAATTCTGAGAAAAGCGAGAGCCCAGCATCAGTCTGCAGCACATCTGGATGATTTTCATGTAACAAACAGATTTCCACTAGAATCTGTTAAAAACCACGCCACAAGAGCTCATAAAATTAAAACATCACAGGGTTTCTCATCAAGTTGCGAACAGCCTCACAAAGTGCGATCAAGTTGTCGTTAGCGGGACGTTCTTTGGTGAAATTAGCACTGAATACGGTAATTTTCAGCTCAACATCGTTTGTGTGAAGTTCAGAGTGACTTGTCGAGCATGCACAGACGTAACACTCAAGCTGTGCTGTGAGGACAGTTTTCTCTGCCTTCCTGCTGCCTCTGTAGCTACGTGCTGAGAGGAAGAGTCACAGCTGGTGCCCAGTTCACACGACAGTTTGTCGGCTTTGTCAGAGTCAGGGTCAGAGAGTCTTTATTGTCATTTGCAACGCATGTGGTACATGTGATGAAAACGAGATTATGTACACAGGGTCCCAGTTACATCCAACAACAAATGCAAGAGAAAAACAGTAATAACATCTAAGATTAACTAAGAAAAACATCAACTAGTAATACACTAAACCCTAATGTAGTAGAAAAACATCATTATAAACAGCAGCACTTTGATGCTGAGAAAATAACGTTTGAACCTTTTGTTTTGTCCGTTTGAGATGAAAGAAAAACAGTTGATCAAACTGAGGCGAAGTGGAGACTACACTAAATCTAAATGGACAATTCATTGAAGGTTATTCAAGAAAATATTGACCGTTTATCAAGTTTTATTAATTAATCAAATATTTGGACTACAAGCATGTCTTAAAGACATAAAAAGCTGGATGACCCTATATTTTCTGCTTTTGAACATAAACAAGACTGAGGTTTTAGGTTTTGGACCTGAGCATTAACCTGCCTCCAGTTCTAATGTTAAAAATATTGGTGTTATTTTTGATCAGGACATGTCTTTTATCCCCCACATTAAAAATGTTACAAGAACCTCCTTCTTCCACCTGATAAACATCTAAAAATGATGCAGAAAAACTGGTTCATGCATTTGTCACGTCTAGACTGGACTATTGCAATGGTTTGTTATCTGGGTGTCCAAATACTTCTTTAAAAAGTTTTCAGTTGATCCAAAATGCTGCTGCCAGAGTCTTAACTGGAGTTACTGGGAGAGATCATATCTCTCCAGTTTTAGTTTCTCTCCACTGGCTCCCTGTCAAATCCAGAATATAATTCAAAATCTTACTTCTAACCTACAAAGCTCTCAACAACCTAGCTCCATCTTATATTACAGATCTTATTGTTCCATATTTTCCTAACAGAGCACTTCACTCTCAGACTGCAGGTTTACTTGTGGTTCCTAGAGTTTCCAGCAGCAGAATGGGAGGAAGATCTTTCAGTTCTCAGGCTCCTCTCTTGTGGAACCAACTTCCAGTTTCTGTCCATGAGGCTGACACATTGTCCAGTTTGAAGACCATGTGTCGTTGTGTCCCTGGGCAAGACACTTAACCCCGAGTTGCTCCCGGTAGATCTGGATGGCGCCTTGCAAGGCAGGCTACCACTACCGGTGTATGAATGTGTGTATGAATGGGTGGATGTCTGGCATTGTAAAGTGCTTTGGGGCTCCTCACAGGGGGCTGGAAAGTGCTATATAAATAAGCTCCATTTTACCATTTACCATTAAGACTTTCCTTTTTGATAAATCCTAGGTTTGCTTGGGTTTCCTGATCTAACCTTTAGTTATGCTGCTATGGGCTTAGACTCATGGAGGACAAACTGACCTTATTTCCTTTCTCTGCTGCTGTCTTTACTTGCTCTAATCTAACTGTTACTATCTAATTATTTCTATTGTGTTTTTTCTCTTCCTATATAAAGTACACCTGGATTGTAGAAAGAATACCTGGACTATAGAAAGTACACCTGGACTATAGAAAGTACACCTGGACTATAGAAAGTACACCTGGACTATAGAAAGTACACCTGGACTATAGAAAGTACACCTGGACTATAGAAAGTACACCTGGACTATAGAAAGTACACCTGGACTATAGAAAGTACACCTGGACTATAGAAAGTACACCTGGACTATAGAAAGTACACCTGGACTATAGAAAGTACACCTGGACTATAGAAAGTACACCTGGACTATAGAAAGTACACCTGGACTATAGAAAGTACACCTGGACTATAGAAAGTACACCTGGACTATAGAAAGTACACCTGGACTATAGAAAGTACACCTGGACTATAGAAAGTACACCTGGACTATAGAAAGTACACCTGGACTATAGAAAGTACACCTGGACTATAGAAAGTACACCTGGACTATAGAAAGTACACCTGGACTATAGAAAGTACACCTGGACTATAGAAAGTACACCTGGACTATAGAAAGTACACCTGGACTATAGAAAGTACACCTGGACTATAGAAAGTACACCTGGACTATAGAAAGTACACCTGGACTATAGAAAGTACACCTGGACTATAGAAAGTACACCTGGACTATAGAAAGAACCTGCACTATAGAAAGTACACCTGGACTATATAAAGTACACCTGGACCATAGAAAGTACACCTGCACTATAGAAAGTACTCCTGGACCATAGAAAGTACACCTGGACTATAGAAAGTACACCTGGACCTGTCATTCTATGTTTGCCTATTTCTCCTTCTTGTCCTCTCAACCCCATTTGGTCGAAGCAGATAAACGTCTGAGTCTGAGTCTGGAGGTTTCTTCCTGTTAAAGGGAGTTGTTCCTTTCCACCATCTCCTTTGTTCTTGCTCAGGATGGGAGACTGTGACGAAGTGGATTCCACACAATCTGCTGCTTCCTTAGATATCCATCCATCCATCATTTTCGTCCGCTTATCCGGGGTCGGGTCGCGGGGGTAGCAGCCTAAGTAGGGAGGCACAGACTTCCCTCTCCCCAGCCACTTGGAGCAGCTCCTCTGGGGGAATCCCAAGGCGTTCCCAGGCCAGCCGAGAAACATAGTCCCTCCAGCGTGTCCTGGGTCTTCCTCTGGGTCTCCTCCCGGTGGGACATGCCCGGAACACCTCACCAGGGAGGCGTCCAGGAGGCATCCTAACCAGATGCCCGAGCCACCTCAACTGGCTCCTCTCGATGTGGAGAAGCAGCGGCTCTACTCCGAGTCCCTCCCGGATGACTGAGCTTCTCACCCTATCTCTAAGGGAGAGTCCAGACACCCTGCGGAGAAAACTCATTTCAGCCGCTTGTATCCGAGATCTCGTTCTTTCGGTCACAACCCAAAGCTCATGACCATAGATGAGGGTGGGAACGTAGATCGATCGGTAAATTGAGAGCTTTGCCTTTCGACTCAGCTCTCTCTTCACCACGACAGACCGGTACAGCGCCCGCTTCACTGCGGATGCTGCACCTATCCGCCTATCGATCTCACGCTCCAGTTTTCCCTCATTCGTGAACAAGACCCCGAGATACTTAAACTCCTCCACTTGGGGCAGGACCTCCTCCCCGACCCGGAGAGGGCATGCTACCCTTTTCCGGCTCAAGACCATGGCCTCGGATTTGGAGGAACTGATCCTCATCCCGGCCGCATCACACTCGGCTGCAAACCGCTCCAGCGAAAGCTGTAGATCACGATCTGATGAAGCCAATAGGACCACATCATCTGCAAAAAACAGAGAAGCGATTCTAAGGCCACCAAAACGGATCCTCTCAACACCTTGGTTGCGCCTAGAAATTCTGTCCATAAAAGTTATGAACAGAATCGGTGACAAAGGGCAACCTTGGCGGAGTCCAACTCTCACTGGAAACAAGCCTGACTTACTGCCGGCAATGCGGACCAAGCTCTGACACCGGTCGTACAGGGACCTAACAGCCCATATCAATGGGCCTGGTACCCCATACTCCCGGAGTACCCCCCACAGAACCCCCCGAGGGACGCGGTCGAATGCCTTTCCAAGTCCACAAAGCACATGTAAACTGGTTGGGCAAACTCCCACGCACCCTCCAGGACCCTGCTGAGGGTGTAGAGCTGGTCTAGTGTTCCACGACCAGGACGAAAACCACATTGCTCCTCCTGAATCCGAGGTTCGACTATCCGACGGACCCTCCTCTCCAGAACCCCTGAATAGACCTTACCAGGGAGGCTTAAGAGTGTGATCCCCCTATAGTTGGAACACACCCTACGGTCCCCCTTTTTGAATAGGGGAACCACCACCCCAGTCTGCCAATCCAAGGGAACTGCCCCCGATGTCCACGCGATATTGCAGAGTCGCGTAAGCCAACACAACCCCACAACATCCAGAGCCCTAAGGAACTCAGGGCGAATCTCATCCACCCCCGGAGCCCTGCCACCGCGGAGCTTTTTAACCACCTCGGTGACCTCAGCACCAGAGATTGGAGAGCCCGACCCAAAGTCCCCAGGCTCCGCTTCCTCAGTGGAAGACGTGCCAGTAGGATTGAGGAGGTCTTCGAAGTATTCCGCCCACCGACTCACAACATCCCGAGTTGAGGTCAACAGCACGCCATCCCCACCATAAATGGTGTTGGTCGCGTACCGCTTTCCCCCCCTGAGACGCCGGATGGTGGACCAGAATCGCCTCGAAGCCGTACGGAAGTCATTCTCCATGGCCTCTCCGAACTCCTCCCACGCCCGAGTTTTTGCCTCAGCAACCACCCGAGCCGCATGCCGCTTGGACTGTCGGTACCTATCTGCTGCTTCCGGGGTCCCACAGGCCAAAAAGGCCCAATAGGACTCCTTCTTCAGCCTGACAGCATCCCTCACCGCCGGTGTCCACCACCGGGTTCGAGGGTTGCCACCACGACAGGCACCAACAACCTTGCGGCCACAACTCTGATAAGCTACCTCGACAATAGAGGCGCGGAACATGGCCCACTCGGACTCAATGTCCCCCGCCTCCCTCGGAACGTGTTCAAAGCTCTCCCGGAGGTGGGAGTTAAAGCTCCGTCTTACGGGAGACTCTGCCAGACGTTCCCAGCAGACCCTCACAATACGTTTGGGTCTGCCAGGTCTGACCGGCATCCTCCCCCACCATCGGAGCCAACTCACCACCAGGTAGTGGTCAGTGGACAGCTCCGCCCCTCTCTTCACCCGAGTGTCCAGGACATGCGGCCGCAGATCAGATGAGACGACAACAAAGTCGATCATCGAACTGCGACCTAGGGTGTCCTGGTGCCAAGAGCACATATGTACACCCTTATGCCTGAACATGGTGTTCGTTATGGACAATCCATGACGAGCACAGAAGTCCAATAACAGAACACCACTCGGGTTCAGATCAGGGGGGCCGTTCCTCCCAACCACACCCCTCCAGGTCTCACTGTCATTGCCCACGTGAGCGTTGAAGTCCCCCAGTAGAACAAGGGAGACCCCAGGAGGTGCACTCTCCAATACCCCCTCCAATGACTCCAAAAAGGGTGGGTAATCTTCCTTAGATAAACTTTTATTAATCGGTTTTTGTGTATATGAATGTTTCTGTTCGGTGCCCTGAGACGACTTCTGTTGGGACATGATACTATATAAATAAACTGAATTGATTTTGCTTGTTTTATAAATTAATTCAGAAAGTCACAATTTTAATTAGAAGTTTAGGATTATAATTTATTTATTGTTCTAAGGTCTAAACAGGAGACCAGGCCATTGTTTGAGTTTGTGAAAGAAAAAAAAATCTAAAAAATATTGTTACACTCTCATTTCATGAGCCGAGTGTAACGTTGCATCCTTGCTGTTTGGGAGGATTTAACATCTTTTCACTAATCTGAAATGACATCTGTAGGAGAGTCCAGTTCGGCGGATGAGCTTCCAAAACTTTACTACAACAAACAATATATGAAAAGTCCGCACATTTTAAGGATTATTTACCTAAACTAATCAAAGATGATTCTCATTATCAGAACACTTGGTACCAGCAAACTTTCTGAATGTGAAACCAGTCCTTGGAGGGGGTATTGGAGAGTGCACCTCCTGGGGACTCCCTTGTTCTACTTGGGGACTTCAACGCTCACGTGGGCAATGACAGTGAGACTTGGAGGGGTGTGGTTGGGAGGAACGGCCCCCCTGATCTGAACCCGAGTGGTGTTCTGTTATTGGACTTCTGTGCTCGTCATGGATTGTCCATGGAGATCTCTCTATTATTCACATCAATAGTAGAAGTATAAATGCAAATATATCCAAAATAACAGATTATTTAAAACAGTTAAACAGAACTTTTACATTAATAGCACTGTCAGAAACATGGCTTAATGATGAAAACAAAAATAATGTTCACATCGAAGGATATGAATTATATCATTTAAATAGAAACAATAAAAAAGGTGGTGGAGTAGCTCTATTTGTCAAAAATGAAATAAAATGTAGAATAATTAATGAAATGTCAATAAATGTTGACAATCTTATGGAAATAATAACAATAGAAATATTAAACGAAAATGCTAAAAACATATCCATAAAATGTGTATATCGATCGCCGGATCAAATATAGAAATATTCACCGATAAAATCATACAACTATTGGAAAAGAGTCATCTACCTTATAATGTTTTTGCTACTTTTTGCTACTTTTTCTTTTCTTTTGTTTATTGTTTAATGTATTTGTATCATTGATGTTCATCATTCTTTAGTTTGTAGCTGGTCGCTTTCGTAAATGAGCGTAAAAAAGTTTTCTTGTATGGAGACTTTAATATTGACCTGGGAAATAAAACATATTCAAATAACATCAGCACATTTCTAAATTCAATGTATGGTTTAAATCTTTATCCGTTAATATCAAAACCAACAAGAATTACAACTCATAGTGCTACGATAATTGACAACATTTTCACAAATATAACAAATGGGGATATGACAGGTGGTATCTTAACAACTGATTTAAGTGATCATTTACCAGTTTTCACTATCTACAGAAATGATCAAAACATTACAAAAGAAGTTACAATTAAGAAAAAAATAATAAACACATCAAAAAAAGCTATGGATCAATTAAAAGATGATTTACAGAAGCAAAACTGGAAGGACGTGTATATTGATGATGTTAACAGATCATATGATGAATTTATGAACATTTTAGAAGCTCTGTATGAAAAGAATTGTGTGCAAAGAAATCGTAGAAAAAGAAATATTGTTGACCAACCTTGGATGACTAAAGGGTTGAGAAATGCTTGTAATTTTTTTTTACTTGTATTCATGTTTCTTAAAAACGAGAACACAACAAGCTGAAGAAAAATATAAAAAATATAAAAATAAATTGGTAATGATTATAAGAAAATGCAAGAAAGAATACTATAGTGATTTATTAAACAAGAGCAATGGTGACACTAAAACAACATGGCGAGTAATAAATGATGTTCTAAAAAGTCATAAAGCGAAAACGAACATTGCAAAATATTTTGTGAAAGATGACAAAGAAATACATGATGAGAATGATATCGTAAATGAATTTAATCAATATTTTGTAAATATTGGATCAAGCCTTGCAGCTAAAATACCAAAAGTAGATAATAAGGTGTGTCATTCAATTAAAAGTTGCACCAACAGTATTTTTCTTAATGGAACTAACAAAGAGGAAATTATGAAAATGGTAAAAAATCTCTCAGACAAGAGATCAAAAGACTGGGTGGACATGGATATGATGTTCGTAAAAGAAATAATGAGTTATGTTATTGAACCGTTTACATATATATGCAATTTATCTTTTTCAACAGGAATATTTCCAGATAACATGAAAGTAGCAAAGGTAATTCCTCTTTTTAAAAATGGTGATAAATGTGTATTCAATAATTATAGGCCAATATCCTTGTTACCACAGTTCTCAAAAATTCTAGAAAAACTATTTGTGACCAGATTGGATCAATTTATTGATAAACAAAATATTTTAAGTAGCAGTCAGTATGGGTTTAGAGAAAAAAACTCTACATCAATGGCTCTCATGGATTTAATGGAACAAATAACTAATGCTGTCGATCATAAACAGTACTGTGTTAGTGTTTTTGTTGATCTAAAAAAAGCATTTGATACCATTGACCACACCATTCTCCTTGAAAAACTAAATAAATATGGTATTAGAGGACCAGCATTACAGTGGGTATCTAGCTATTTGAAAGATAGGAAACAGTTTGTGCAAATAAATGATGTTAGATCTGACCTCCGTGATATCAATTGTGGAGTTCCTCAGGGCTCTGTGCTTGGACCAAAGTTATTTATTTTATATGTGAATGACTTGGTAAATGTGTCAGGACTTCTTAAATGTGTTCTTTTTGCCGATGACACCACATTTTTCTGTTCGGGTAAAGACATAAAACAGATTTTGGATATGATGAAAACAGAATTTATAAAAATACAAACTTGGTTTAAATTAAACAAATTATCTTTGAATTTAGATAAAACTAATTACATGATATTCAGTAACAAAAAGAGAATTGTTGATGACGATCCATTTGAAATTGAAGATGTTGTGATCTGTAAAGTGAGTGAAGTGAAGTTTCTGGGTGTTATCATTGATGACAAACTGACATGGAAACATCATGTAAATTCCATTAAAACAAAAATAGCTAGATCAATTGCAGTACTGTATAAAGTCAGGGATTTTTTAATTGATAAAGCTCTGCATATGTTGTATAACACAATCATTGCTCCACATTTAATCTATTGTATTGAGGTTTGGGGAAAAGCGTGCAAAACTATTACAAAGCCTGTTTTTATTTTACAAAAGAGAGCTGTAAGAGTAATCACCAGAAAACATTTCAGTCACCCATCAAACACTTTGTTTCTTCAGCTAAACTTATTGAAATTCCAGGAATTGGTAGAATATAGTATTTTATCAGTTATGTATAGGGCTCATAATAACACATTACCTTTAAATATCCAAAGAAATTTTATAAAAAGACAAAGTTATTACAATCTCAAAGGGACAGAGATATTCATCAAACCACAATTCAGAACCAGCTTAAAGGGACGGTCTACCTCAATTCAGGGAGTTCGATTGTGGAATGCTCTGGAGAGTGATGTTAAAAATGCAAAATCAATGTATACATTTAAGAAAAAGGTCAAAAAGGACTTGCTCAAAAACTATATATGATGTAACTTAGTGTGTTTGTGTATTACACTTATGTTGTACTTATGATGTAGCTTAGTGCGTTTGTGTATTACAGTTAGAAAAATTAAGTAGAGTTATTCATTTTGTGATGTAGTTTGTGTATTACAGTTAGAAAAATTAAGTAGAATTATTCATTTTGTGATGTAGTTTGTGTATTACAGTTAGAAAATTAAGTAGAATTATTCATTTTGTGATCTAGTTTGTGTATTACAGTTAGGAAAATTAAGTAGAATTATTCATTTTGTGATCTAGTTTGTGTATTACAGTTAGGAAAATTAAGTAGAATTATTCATTTTGTGATGTAGTTTGTGTATTACAGTTAGAAAATTAAGTAGAATTATTCATTTTGTGACGTAGTTTGTGTATTACAGTTAGAAAAATTAAGTAGAATTATTCATTCTGTGATGTAGTTTGAAGGTTATCATTGGTTGAACAAACTGTGAAATAAGGGGCAGATAATAATAATAATAATAATAATAAACTTTATTTGTATAGCACCTTCCTACAATGCCTTGCATTGACCAAGGTGCTTAACAGGATAAAAAGATGAATAAACTGGAACAATAAATCAATGAAAATAGAATAAGAAACAACAGCAATAAAAGAAGGCAATGGAAATAAAAAATGCTACATACTAAAATACCAAAAGTAATAAAAGTTACACACTGAAAGCTTTTTTGAACAAGTGGGTCTTCAGTCTGGTTTTGAACAGAGTCAGATCAGAGGTGGCACGCAGCTCAAGGGGGAGACTGTTCCAGGCTTTTGGGCCGGCAACAGAAAATGACCGGTCTCCCCATTGTTTGTACCTTGAGCGAGGCACCTCCAGCAGGTGTTGACTGGCAGATCGTAAAGCTCTGCCGGGCTGATGGGCTTTCAAAAGTTCTGAGATGTAGAGAGGTGCAAGTCCATTCAGAGCTTTGAAAACAAACAGCAGCAGCTTGAACTGTATCCTGAAC
>JBBPBX010001654.1:83866-99695 GCA_038048925.1 Garcialebias charrua | reverse complement strand
ACAGACAGGAACAAGCTTGTGAATTATTGTTTAAATTAAAAACAATTCACAATTTACAAAGGCAAACAATGCTTAAATTTCACAGGTTGCGTTGTATGCATCTAAAATATATAAATGACTGTAATACACAAAAAATTAACATATAAAAGGAACAAGTGGTTTACGTCAAATTAATCAAAGTATAACGTTGAGCAGATTTACTTGACTCACAAAAACGTTTCAGGTAATTTTCCCAATGATATAAATTTGGATTCACCTTAAAATATATACTGTACATTTATGAATTAAAAAAATGTTTCTAGTAATATTAGGTTATTTATTAATTTTTTTAAAGTAATCAAGCTTGTGAATTTTGTTAACAGACTTAAGGTTGGTGAAACCTAATTTAGCAGAAGCTAATTCTGCTAAACAAAAAAATTGTTATGCTAATTAGCTGTTAGCAGATTAGCAGAACTGTGCCAAGCATTATTATTTAATCAATCAAGACATTTTTAATTGATCAAAACCTAACTTCAAGGGTTAAATAAATCTGACATTGTTTATTATAAAACAGACTGATTTATTGCTTCTGTTTGTTGAAAAATACTTGAGAAGATATTTAAAAAATAATCGCATTTTAAATCGCAATTGCAATTTATAGAAAAAAAATTGCAATTAGATTATTTTCCAAAATCGTTCAGCCTTACTTCAATAGGAAATCTTACCTGTAAACATTTACTGTATACGTATAAAGTATCTTGGATCTAAAATGGAATATAATCGATCTCATCATATCCAGTACAGTCGTATTTTATCCTTCATATTTTCAGGGAGAATTATTAGATTTGCCTTTAGAACACTCCCAGATAATCCACTGGCTCAAACCTGACCACGTGGTTCTGTCTCCTGCCCATATATGGAGCTTGGTGGGTGGAGGTTGTAGGGGGAAAGTGTGAGAAAGGATGTTGAGCCTGAAGAGTTCACTCTGCAGGGGACTGTGGAGGAGACACACACAGAGGGATGATTTCCTGAGGAGAAAACTTGTGTTTTTAGGATTTTGTTTTATTATATTATATCATTCAAGACATCTGCAAACAGCTGTTTACTTTTTTGTTTCTATGATGGAGGTTTTCCTTGGAAGAAGCACACAGGAATTTTCATATTTTCCTTTTGGTGTTTAGCTTTGGGGTCAGTCTGCACAGCCGAAGTAAAAACTCGATGAAATCAGCACCGACGGTTGTTGCATTTTTGGAAACATAGTGAAGAATGACAGAGCGATGCAACTTAAAGGCCCTGACAGAAGCTCTGTGCTGCTTCTACAACACCAACTCTGTCATCAGTGGAAAGGTGAGGCAAACCCTCAGCGCCTGTGGATGTGTGCAGCTGTTTTATTTCTCTTTTTAATCTGTCACTGAATGAATGTTTTTTGTTTAATGCACGCTGGGATGATGCAGTTTGTGCCGCTTACTGCCATACTTTCCTTCCCCAAGTTAAAAATAGTGCACAATTTGGTCTGGCAGTGTTATTAACATGCAATTTTCTTTTGTGCAAGCGTGCGCTTTGCTCCTTTGATCTTTAGATGCTGTTTAAAGCAGACCACAGGAAACTGACCAGTCCACTGCATATAGTAGTGCTGCTATGTAGAAAACAGTCTGAAAAGCACATGGCACCACTTCCAGGGTGAAAAAAATCTTATCACACTCAATGGACCTTCTCTTTCCCTTTTCTGTGACTCGAACACTGGGCTTTTTTTTTTTTTACTCAGACCAGACGGCATCATAAACGAGGGACTGTGTGACTGAGAGTGTGAGATATGTGTTGGCTTCATCCATAACTGCTGCAGCTGCAGACAGACGAGGCAGTGTGTGATGCAGACAGATAGAGGGACCTGCTGGCTGATGGGACTCATGCACATGATAGATGACCAACTTGTGGCACTTCGCCTTCTGTATGAAATGTATCAGTGACATTAACGTAATTGGATGAGCAGCGATGCAGGAGGCTGTGCTGACGTCATCGGTCCCTCGATCGTGGGTCAGCCAGGAGGCTCTCCTCAACGTTTTTCTTAACGTCTGTTTGGCTCTGAATTTAAAAATATAGATAAAAACAAACATTTGTAAGGTGTAAATCTGTGTTACATGAGCAGAACTTGGCAAGAAAGCTCTAAAAGCAGAAGATGAAGAATTTTAGACATGTTTCTGTAAAAAAAAGTCCAGCTCTGGATTTATGTATTTGGGTCATCACAGCAGTACATTTGTTTTTCTAAATTATTATTATTATTATTATTGACTAACAGGAGCAGAAAAAATGTTTGCATAAGTTTGAATCTTCCCTTTTATACAATCTAAGACTTTGCCAGTAAGAAGGTATCCTGTAAATTCTGGCTACTTTGAAATAAACACTGCTGACAGAAAATTAACTTGATCAAAAACAACATATACTTCTGTCCCTGTCATCCTCGTTTCTTTGCATTTTGCTAGTTCAATTAATCATTTCCTGTTAAATTAAACCTCTGTGTGTGTCATTGCTGCTTCTTTCTTTCCATCTTCAAACGTTTGACTCCAAAGGGCCTGGGGTTTTGTTCCTCTCCCTCCTTCATTCTTTCCTCCATCTGTCTCTCTGGGAGGTTAACCCCGGAGGGCGAGCCTCTTGTTTCTGTGCCTTTTTTGTAGACGATAATGAACCAAAGCACAAGAAAATGTGTCAGATTGTGTGTTTTTTAATTTTTATTTTATCTAATCTTCCACCTGGTTAGTACTGTACTTGTATTAATAGGAAAATGTCAAATGATGTTGCAGTTTGAAACCTCCTTACATCTGACAAAAAAACAAGCCCCGCAGAGACACGTCTTAAAGACGGTGCTGCTGCTTCTGATTGAGATGATGATGATGAGCCCCTTGCAGTGTCCCAAAATGAGCTAGAAAACATTTTTGGGGAGTAAACACAGGAAGATGCGTCTATTTAACTGCATGTAAACAGGAAAAGGTTGAGGCCGTCTGAAGAAGAAATCAAAAGATCTGCAGTCATTAATTGTCCTCAGCTTTGAAGGATGCATCAAAAGCTGCAGCTCGGTGGTACAGCGGTCACCTTCAAATCACAGGGTCAGGGGTTGGACCTCCAAATGGGTCAAAGTGTCCTGGGTCAAGACCTCTCTTCTCATTGCCTTTTCTTTCACTGATGCTCATCAGTTAAAGTGTTGCAAATGTATTAGAAAGTGCTGCGTGGGTGTGTGATTGAATGTAAAACAACTTGCTATATACAGTAAACGTTGTAAAGCAACTTGCTATATAAATGTGAACTATTTCTTATGCAGGTTAACTTTGGTGAAAAAACTGGATGCCATAATGAGGTTTTAAAGAAAAGTTTGAAACACCGGAAGGGGAAAAGTTTCCGTTTTTTTTCTTGCTAAATAGTCACAAATCAGCTAAAGTTTGACTGCTGTATTTATTTCCATCATGCACTGCTGACTTTGCACTAATGTTGCAAAACTTTATTTTGAATTAATGTGACAGGTGAATGCTGTACTGCAGCTGGAGTCAGGGAGAGGCTGTGGAGGAGAAGAAAAACTCAAATCTTAAGATGGATGAAAATATGAGGAAATACCAAGTGAAATGCAGACCCTGTGGTGTGACAGTTTACCCTCATGAATGTTGTTCTTGTTCAGATTAACCTCGTAAAAAATATGAGTTGCATGCTTAGAGCATTGGTCTTTAACCTGAAAACAGAAAAAAAAATAAAAACAAAACAACAACAAACTAGCCTGGCCCTCGCCATTCCTACGCAGCTCCGCTCAATTCTCATTTCCCTTCACTGCTGGGTCTGGGACTTGTCCCATAGACAAGGATATCTCCGGTAGGTTTTGACCGGACCAATCAGAGAACAGAAGGCGGAGTTTTGAACGACGTCGACTGACGTCGTCATTCAAAATGGCTGCCGCCACGAAGGAATTTTCAATAAAACAAGGTAAAAAACTATTATTTCTCTGCTGATAAAAAATGTATTTCTTAGCTAACGTTATATCAGAAGTGTTCCTGAGCAATCAGAGAGCAGAAGGCGGAGTTTTGAACGACGTCGACTGACGTCGTCATTCAAAATGGCTGCCGCCACGAAGGAATTTTCAATAAAACAAGGTAAACTATTATTTCTCTGCTGATAAAAAATATATTTCTTAGCTGACGTTATATCAGAAGTGTTCCTGAGCTTAACAGTTCCTAAATCAATTCACGAAATGGTCAAATCTGCTGGATTTAAATAGTTTCGGTTTGACATTTTCCAAACAGCCTCGGGTGCGCTACGAAAATAAATGATAAAAAATCGAATTTTATCTCAAATGTTTCATCTAGGCCAACAGTCAGTAAATTAGAGACATATAATTACACACTGGTAGCAGAAAAAATATCCACCGAGTGGTTTCTGAGCTTTTTATCTGAATAGCCTGGACCTCGCCAGGCTAAACTAACAAAACTCCGCCTTCTGTTCTCTGATTGGTCCATTCAAAAATCTAACGGAGAAATCGCTGTCTATGGGAGAGATGCCAGACCCTAGTACAAAGCGAAGTGAAGGACATGGGTCTGGTATCAACCAGGCTAATGTCCAGCCATCATTGTGCTAGAAATCCCCTTTTTAAATGATTGTCATCATTTATCCTGATGCATGCTCAATAATCCAGGTAGAAAAATCTAAAAAAGTTAAGTCTGGTCCTCTGGATTTTCATTTTAAAACTTGTGCATTCCTTTTTTGAATTCCCAGTGACATCACTCTATCCAATAAAATAACAATAACAACCTTTCACAAACCGGCACTCTGTAAACCAAACTTGCTAGTTGCTATCGTGGCATTAAAATGCAAGGATACAAGGATTGTTATTGTCATTCTCATCACATGTGGTACATGAGGTGGAACAAAACTATGTACAGGATCCCAGTTACATCCAACAAAAATTGAAAATCTACAGATTTCAACCAACATAACCATTTAACATGGGAAGTTTCAAAATTANTTTTCAACCTTGCTCTCGACGGAGGCAGTCGCAGCCCTTCCCTCTCCCGTCCTTCCCCCCCCCCTGCTGCTGGCAGCTCCTCAGCTAAGCACCTCGAACGCAAATTAAGATGGATTGGAGGTTTGGGCATTCGATTCTACAAACAAGATCTCTACAGAAGGAACGGCACAAGGGGAGCCTTTCCACCCTCACAGAGTGACGGAGGATACGCCATGGATTCCGCCATGGATTCCGTGGATTCCTGGGAGTGCTCTGTGGAGGTGAAGAATCTTGGATTATATTGGATTATGATGGCAGCGCTTTGCTTTTTGGCGTTTGTGGAGCACTGGTCTATCGCAAAAGAGGGAGACTTCAGCAGGACTTAATGCCTGGAGCACCCGACGTCTGGTCTGCGCCGTGACCTCGAGAAATCAGCTGTTTGTGAGCTTATCCAGAGGGTGAACAGATCACCCACGGATTGGGACTCTGGACGCTGTGGTCAACATCAGAAATCAGCTGTTTGCGAGCTTATCCAGAGGGTGAACAGATCACCCTCGGATTGGGACTCTGGACGCTGTGGTCAACATCTGAGGTCAGAGCTTGGATCAGTGGAAAAAGTCCCGAATTGGATCACTTTGGAACAGAATCGCCCTTACAGACTGAAGGCCACAGAAATTACAATGTGTGCCTGATGTGAAAATATTTGTCAATTCTTATCTGACTCCCTTGGAAACAGCCTTGGGAAAGGCTGGATATCTAATTTCTCCTGAGATGTGCTTACTGTGGACAAAATAGCTGCTGTCTTGTCTTGTCTGCTACCCCCCCCGGAGAACTTTTCTATGAGCGTTATCGGAGGCATCCGGAATGTATCATGGACAGATCCTCCCTGCCTCAGTCTCAACATGCAACATGTAACTGTCCTTATGTGCTTATGGTATGGTTTTTACTGTGTCATGCGGTGTCTTGCAGACAAAATGTGATACATTTTTTTAATACCAATGCTGTAACCCCCATGGTTCCTTCCCTTTTTTTCACACCTTTGACCTTCATCCCGAGACGGATGAGAGAGGCCGCGCTGAAGAACATGTCATGTGTTTTGAATAAGCAGCAGCTTTACATACTCAACCCCTCTCCTGGATGACTGTGTACACATAATCACGTTGTATTGGTGAAAACTGGTGCAATGTTAATAAAAGCTCTTGTATCTTGTATCTTGTATGTGCGCCAATATACATTTCTGTTGATAAACACAACGCTGAATGAGTTAGCTGTTCTATGCCCTTTTTTGTTGTTGGCATCCATGCTAATTGTTGGTCGGCAGCCGGTGATTGAACCATTTTTTTTCACATATCATTGTGCACTCCTTATTAGAGAGTCAGAGTCTGAGAGTCTTTATTGTCATTTGCACCGCATGTAGTACATGTGATGAAATGAGATTATGTACACAGGGTCCCAGTTACATCCAACAACAAAATCATTTGTTCCTTAATCATTAATTCCTAAAATATATAAATCAGTGTTTATTTATGCAGATTAATCCATAGTCTTTTAGGTTTTAAGAAAATCAAGATTATCCAATACAGTAGTCATGTTGTAATCACATTACACCCCTTTGAATCATATAGTGCCCACAGTTCCCACCACTAATGTCCATTTATTTAACAAATTAGGAACTCAGAGAAGTTTGACCTAAACCTAAATGCGATAACGAGTCCTAATTTTTTGCCCATAAGTATTATAGCTAATTTGTTTATTTAGTTGGATAGTCTGTCACTTCAGAGCTGCTTGATGTTTCAGTCCGGCCTGATGGTCACTCAGCTAATTTCAAAACAAACTTGCACTCGTTCCTAATCAACTTTGCTCCATTTCCTCCACGCATCAGGCTGAATAGCTGAGCGTCTGAGAGCTCGCCATGCATGGACGCTCCAGCAGTCTGCTAATGTCAACCTCCTGCCGCTGCAGGCCCAGAGATACTGATCTACAGAGCCCAAACACCAGAAACAGTTCAGGAGGAAACTCAGACAGATAAAACACTGTGATACACATATCCACAACAACTCAGAAGTCTTCATCTTGATTTTGTTTCTTTCCCGAAAAGCTCAGGTCAGAGGAGGGGGGGGGGAGAGAGAGAAAGGAAACCCTTTGTTTATAGAGGAACAATGTTGCGCATGAGTGTACGGTCCTGCGTCTGGAGTCAAAACAGGGCAGACAAAGAGGCAGACAGGCGGAGGAAAGACTGGAGGGCTGGAACACCGAGGAGGGGACACTCTGGGGGACTTTGTTCCCTGAAGATGTCTTGGACTGTCTGGTGGTGCTGGGTCAGTGCATTGGGCTGGAGGAACCAGGTGAACAGGAAGGGGGGAGGTTCAGGAAGCGGTCAACCTGAGCTAGAAGGCCTGAACTGATCTGTTTAGGTTCACACACAGTTACCATTTCATGCATCCAGATGACGGGCTGCTTTTCTGAAATGCCTCTTCCGCTTATTAGCCACATTTTCAAATAGTTTAGACTTGGGACGGGACTGTGGGCCGTCTCTGTTCCCACACCCCCACTTCCTCTAACCCATAGGCTCCAGTGTAATGGTTAACCACAGAGCAGCAGAGTAGAGGCGGTGCAGCCCTCACTTCCCCCATGGGGTTCTGTTCCTTTCCCATAGTTTTCTTTCTTTATGGTGAGTGTCAAATCAGTTTATGTTTCACAAGAAGAAAAGTGGTCCTGGTTTCATCTGTGACTGCTACCATGGCGATACCTCTCTTTCCTCCCCTCCCTCAGACGTCACGTGACCGTTCCCTCCCCAGGTGTTTGGCTTGCGTCTGGCAGACTTCATTGATTCGCCCGCACAGTGGGGCTCTTTGTGTTTGAGCCTGTGAGAAACTGTTCCCATCCTCTCCCCACAGGTGGGGCATTAACTTATCCCCGAGGTCTCAGTCTCTGCCTGTTGCCACTCCGGAAAAATAAAATAGATTTTTTATTTATTCATTAAAAGTTATCGGAGGGAGGAACGTTATGAACGGAGGCTGATTATCAATTGTGCGTGGTATTTGTTTAGCTTTGCCAGCTGTCCTCAGGGAAGCAGCTCTGTTCAGGCTGAAATGTGAAAAGCCATTATGCTCTTAATATAAGCTGCAGTCAGCTGAGGAGTTCAACACCCCCTGTTCCTCAGCTTATATTTCCACCCAGACACAATATACGAGTTCTGTCTTAAATTATCTGTATTGTGGTTCAGTTCTTTAACCTTTTGTGTGGGTGTTCGGTAGATTTTCTTGAACAGTGACTTTTCAGTGACAGTAAACCTCAAAGGTTTTAAAACTTACTTCATTAAAACTCGTGGTAAAGTGATGCTAAACAAGGAGAAAACTCCTCTTTAATGCTGTTTTCTTTGTAACTTGAAACATCTCTGTCGTTTTCCTGGTGCCTCTCTCCCTCTGGTGAAGCTTCTCTCATCCTCATCCGTCTGCGATCAGAATGAAAATCACAGGCAGCACAGAGACGCCCTTCTTTCAGCTTTGCCTCAGTGCTCGCCGTTGCTATGACGATGACGGCAGGGTGTTAAGCATTATCATCACTAATTAATTTCCCTAAAACTACAACTCAAGTAAATCTAAACTGCATAAAGGACTAGAGATGCAACAAGACACTGTTCTCAGATCAGTCAATCAATCAAACTTTATTTACAGAGCCCTTTTCAGCAGCCAGAAGGTGCACAAAGTGCTGAACAATACAGAAATAAAAAGCAAACAAAAAACAAAACAAAAAAAACAGCCAGTTAAAAATTAAAAACATTTAAAACATAACAAGATTGACAAAAGAAATACTAGGTATTAAAAGCCTGCCTGAATAAAAAGGTTTTAAGATTAGATTAAAAAAACTCCATATCAGTGATGGAGCGCAAGTCCTGAGGTAGCTGATACCAGAGTCTGGGTGCAACAACAGAAAAGGCCCGGCCACCCCATCATTTGTAGTTGGTCTTTGGGACAGACAGGAGAAATAGATGATCTCAGTGTTCTCCTATATTCACGGACAGCTACAAGATCAGTCAAATATAGTGGGGCAAGACAATTAAGAGCTTTAAAAGTCCATCCATCCATCCATTTTCATCCGCTTATCCGGGGTTGGGTCGCGGGGGTAGCAGCCTAAGTAGGGAGGCCCAGACTTCCCTCTCCCCAGCCACTTGGAGCAGCTCCTCTGGGGGAATCCCAAGGCGTTCCCAGGCCAGCCGAGAAACATAGTCCCTCCAGCGTGTCCTGGGTCTTCCTCTGGGTCTCCTCCCGGTGGGACATGCCCGGAACACCTCCCCAGGGAGGCGTCCAGGAGGCATCCTAACCAGATGCCCGAGCCACCTCAACTGGCTCCTCTCGATGTGGAGAAGCAGCGGCTCTACTCCGAGTCCCTCCCGGATGACTGAGCTTCTCACCCTATCTCTAAGGGAGAGTCCAGACACCCTGCGGAGAAAACTCATTTCAGCCGCTTGTATCCGAGATCTCGTTCTTTCGGTCACAACCCAAAGCTCATGACCATAGATGAGGGTGGGAACGTAGATCGATCGGTAAATTGAGAGCTTTGCTTTTGACTCAGCTCTCTCTTCACCACGACAGACCGGTACAGCGCCCGCTTCACTGCGGACGCTGCACCTATCCGCCTATCGATCTCACGCTCCAGTTTTCCCTCATTCGTGAACAAGATCCCGAGATACTTAAACTCCTCCACTTGGGGCAGGACCTCCTCCCCGACCCGGAGAGGGCATGCTACCCTTTTCCGGCTCAAGACCATGGCCTCGGATTTGGAGGAACTGATCCTCATCCCGGCCGCATCACACTCGGCTGCAAACCGCTCCAGCGAAAGCTGTAGATCACGATCTGATGAAGCCAATAGGACCACATCATCTGCAAAAAACAGAGAAGCGATTCTAAGGCCACCAAAACGGATCCTCTCAACACCTTGGCTGCGCCTAGAAATTCTGTCCATAAAAGTTATGAACAGAATCGGTGACAAAGGGCAACCTTGGCGGAGTCCAACTCTCACTGGAAACAAGCCTGACTTACTGCCGGCAATGCGGACCAAGCTCTGACACCGGTCGTACAGGGCTTTAAAAGTGAATAATAAAATTTTTAATTTAATTTTAAAATCGACAGGAAGCCAGTGGAGAGAAAATAAAACGGGTAATGTGCTCACGTCTGGAGGTGTTGGTTAAAATTCGAGCTGCAGCCTTTTGGACCAATTGAAGGCATCTAATGGAGGATTGGGAGATTCCTGCATAGGGAATTGCAGTAGTCGAGCCTTGAGGTGATAAAAGCATGAATGGCCTTTTCCAAATCAAAACGATTTAAAAAAGGCTTAACTTTGTATAAAAGACGTAATTAATAAAAACAGACCTTGACTACAGACGCTATTTGTTTATCAAGTTTTAAGTCTTTGTCAAATGATTGTGATGATAGTTAAAGGGGACCAATTATAGGTCCTATAATTTTTTATGGTACGTCTGTGTGCTATCCAGACCATGTTCATTCAATTTAATACACAAAATAATTCTTAGATAATAAAATTTCCCCTTTCTAGTTGTGCCTTTTCTGACTTCCGTTCAGCTGTTTATGATAATGAGCTCTGAAGGCCACGCCCTTCAAAAATCTGTTTACATTAACTCCGCCCTCCAAAGGGGACCCTGAGTCAGACCCAGAGGCAGAAGACGTGAAAAAATAATAGCAGTACTGTGAAAAAAATTAATTCAAAATTTTACATTACATTACATAAGAAATATACTTTTTCTCAGCAAAGAAATAATTTTTTTACCGTGTTTTCTTGTAAAGTCCTTCGTGTGGGCTCGCTTCTGTGGCCAGCTGCCATTTTGGGCAGGGCAAATGAGGCGCTGAAGCGTCGCGTAGGCCGCTGAGAAACATCCATAAGTTCACCCTCCATGTTAAAAACTCTTCGTTTGACTCTTGGAAAACAAGCAATACATAGTTCCCATGTGACGTCAATCTATGGGTTGTCCTGTTTGACCCTCCCACAGGAAGGCTTAATAATAATAATAATAATAATAATTGTCTAATCTTGTCATCTGCGTATGTTTCCCATACACAGACGAAATTCGTCTCTGCATTTAACCCAACCACCTACCAGGTGGTGCAGTGAGCAGCCATAGAAGGCGCTCGGGGAGCTGGAGAAATAGGTGTGCACTCATAGACACCCCAAGATGTGTAGTGGCCGGGACGCGAACCCGCGTCCTTCGGGTCCCAAGTCAAACGCCCTAACCACTACACCATCTTGGCTCCTCAGCAGTTGAAGCGCATTCTAATGGATGTCCATTTTTCACGTTGTTTTTTTTGTTAATTTCTAATTAATTGCAATGGTTACTTCGTGTTGTGTCAGTGGGTGTTCCAGTCGGGTAGACGTTTGGGCAACGCGCAGGTTTCACTTAATCAAAAAAAAAGTAAACGTGAAGGATTTATCTCATCGGAGAAGCTGGACTGCAGCCCCTCCTCTCTCTGAGTCTGGCTCGGATCTGCTCTGGAAGACGTCGTCCTTTTGGCCGGTAAACAAAATATTCTACATAAATCATTTTGTGAAACTATGTCAGAACAATGTTAGAGTACAACTGTCTGTGTGTTAGAGCTGGGTTTTTTTTTTTATTATTTAGCGACACCGTCTTGCATGCTGTGGCTAGCTTAGCATCTCGCTAACGGACAACGGCCTCCTCACGGTCCACCGGGACCGGCGGGGAGACCGTCCCAGTTGGAGAAGGAGGACGGGAGCCAAGTCGTGCGGGCGACGCGTCGGTCCCATGGGACGTGCCCCCGCGGCCGCGACGGATCCACGCCGTCCGACCTGAGCTGGAGGGACCCTCCGCTCCAGTGCTAACAACATGCTAACTTCCAACACGGTAACACTCAAGTGCTGGTTCTGGTCCGTGTTCAGCCTGGACTGTTTGTGCTGGCTGTGTGTTATTTTAGTTAAACCTTTTTTTAGCTGGTTAGATATGATTGAGACAGTTTACACATCTTTTTTGGATTTAAAGCTGTGAAGCTCTGTGCTATGAAGCCCTGTGCTGTGAAGCCGGTGTGCGCTCTTTGTAGTAATTAAATAATTAATGATATCGGAGTAACTACTTTGTGACAAGTTGTCTGATTCGTCTGCCATGATTTCTTTCTCAAACTCATTTAACTCGACCACTGCCATTTTGCTCTTGTTCCTTGGTGAAGCTGTGGTAGCTCGTGTTTTTGTCCGTATAATTTGCTCTGCTTGTTCGCCATCTTGCCTTCTCTGCCTTCAGATGTGGTGCGAAAACCGGTTTGCGCAATACTGGGGGCGTGTCTGGGAACTATGTATAAAGGGCGAGATACACTCGCGCGTCCTCACGATACGCCAATACGCAGCGTACGTATGCCCCGTACGCAGCGTAGCCCCGCGTAGCCCCTCAGGGCAAGTACGCGCAAAGGTATTTTTTTACTACGCATACGCGATTCGCATACGCGATGCGCGGTGTCTGACCTAAACTTCCCCGGCGCCGGACTGTTTTGTATGTTACACAAATGAAATAAATTCCTCTTTTTTATCGCTGATCGGGCCTTTTCTTTTGTTTTTTTGCCTAAAGTCAAGTAACCGCTTCTTCCTCCGTTCACTCGATGAATGAAATGAATGAATTCAGGTCCTACCTGGGTGCGCGATGTTTTATATATTCCCTGGTGGGCTGTGGTGGGCTGTGGGCTGCAGGAAAAGCACTCCCTGTTATTATTTTTATTTCTGAGAGAACTTTTTATAACATATATAGTAGAAAGACCGTATCAGAACACCGCAGAAGTCTGAGCGAGCTGCTCACGATAGGTTTCACTTTGAGCTGACTGAAATCTGTCAATCATTTCAGTAGGCGTGTCAAAGTGACCAATCAGCGAGCTCAGTTGAGTCCTCTCCGTGGAGCGAAAAACTAGCGGAAGTGACGATCGGAAGTGACGGTACGGAGGAAATGACGTAGAATTTGGAGCGAAAACACGAGAATCTACGCGAGAACATCAGCCGGGCTGTAGCAGAGGCTCCGTATACGCGCGTATACGGGCGTATACGCGCGTATACGGAGTCTGCTTCACTGTATCTCGGCCTTATGGCTGCAGAGTAACACACTGGCTGCTAACTGCTTAGTGCGAGCACCGCTTTTTTTTCACAGACCACATCCGGCGCTGACCGGATATGGTCCGTGAGCAGTCGTCCGGTTGATTTAAGAGCCCGTAAATAAGTTTTTTCGTTTTTACTGATAGATAATTAGTTATTAGCGGTACTGCATTTTAACAACAACGAAACATCGAACTCTAGGAGCCATTGTGCTGAGATGAACTCAGGAAAAACAACCGTGACGTCTTTTATACTGAAGTGGGTGGAGCCTCACCAGGGGTTGCTAGGTGAGGGGCTGGACTCAGGTTGGGGTGGGTTGTCCTACGGCTTGTGACATCACAAGCGCCAGGATTTGAAATCTAGACATTTAATATCCCTGAAAAATAAATATATAGTACTTGGAGTAAATATACCACTGGGTGCATTTTTTTGGTCCTCCTAGGACTGTTTTTTTAAGAAGTACATACCCAAAGTTGAGTTAAAAAAAACATTAAAAAGTGAATTTTGCATATTAGGTCCCCTTTAAGTAACTTTTTTTAAATCTTCTAGTAGTTGTGGGCAAAATCTTCCATTTGAAACAACTTTAAAGATCCACTGACATGAATTTTTTACTATTCATAAAATTGCTCAAAATATATATATTTTATCATTTAAATATGTTTGTTTTTGCAAACAAAATGATAAATCACTTTAATTTTGCTTTAAAAGTGATTTTGAACTTCAAGCCGTGTTTAATTATGGGAAATCCGATTACACTCGAACGCACCATATGTGATGTCACACTGGGCAGAGGGCTGTGGTGTCTTTAATAGCGGACAATTTAAAACCAGATGAATTTAGCAATCTATGTGAAGATTTAATAATAATAATAATAATTAATTCAATTTATAACGCACTTTTCATTACTGAAAATCTCAAAGTGCTACACATATATTGAATGCTACACACATTCATAAACCGGTGGCGGCAGACTACCATGCAAGGTGCTTTCCAGTCCTACCGGGAGCAACTCAGGGTTAAGTGTCTTGCCCAAGGACACAACGACACATGGTGCGGGTCCCGGGAGTCGAACCGCCAACTTTCCGATCGGGAGACGACTGCCCTTACCACTACGCCACGGCCGCCCGATTTGAGCTATTTGTCTTCATTTTGGGAAGCAGAAAATAGTTTGGGTGATGGAACAAGAAACAACAGGATCTAATTTAGGTCTGATGCTGTATCAGACTTACCTTCATGTCGAGCTGCTCATACCTGCGCACTGTGACAAGCCCAGAGCTCTGCCCGGTGTGACATCACAGATGGTGCGTTCGCGTGTAATCGGATTTCCCATGATTAAACACGGCTTGAAGTTCAAAATCACTTTTAAAGCAAAATTAAAGTGATTTATCATTTTGTTTGCAAAAACGAACATATTTAAATGATAAAATATATATATTTTGAGCAATTTTATGAATAGTAAAAAAATCCTGTCAGTGGGCCTTTAAGGTCCTGACTCCTGAGTGTCAATCAATGGTCTCTGGTCAGGTCGTTCAGTGTGACAGGATTCTCAGCAGCAGCTCTACCACTGTTACGACCGTGAGAAAAAAAATCAATCGGTCTGAAGTTTTCAGAAAAATTGTGCAGTGTAACTGCTGCTGTGACCGATGTCGGTTTCCAATGCACACTACCTTGCAGAAAAAAGTCACCACCTGGATTTAACTAAGCAAATAGGTACGAGCCTCCTATTAGATAATTACTGCATGGGCGATTATCTTTCAGCTGGCAACAATCTATTTAAACCCAACTGGTGCAATGAGTTGCTTCTCATTTCTTAAACAACCATGTTGAAGCCGAAGGACACATTGCGTGGTCATGGAAAAGATGTCAAGTCTGTTTGAGAAGGGTCAAATCATTGGCATCAAGCAGAGAAAACCTCTAAGGAGATTGCAGAAACTACTAAAATTGGGTTGAGAACCGTCCAACACATTATTAAAAACTGGAAGGATAGTGGGGACTCATCTTCTTCAAGGAATAAATGTGGCCAGAAAAAAATCCTGAATAATCGTGATCGGTGATCACTTAAACGTTTGGTGAAACCAAACTGAAGGAAAACAACAGTAGCCCTCAGGACTGTGTTTAATAGTGAAAGTAAGAGCATTTCCACATGCACAAGTGAATGCATGCTGTAATAAAAGCTAAAGGCCAATGAAATAGTGTGTGACCTTTTTTTTTTGGTGGCAATATTTTTTTGGCCAGGCAGTGTATTTATCCTCCTCTCCTGTTAGTCTGAATCAAATAATAAGATTGTCAATGTCAACGATTGCTTTCTATTTATGTTGGACTGACTTCACTGTTAGGTGTTTGTGACGTACAAAATTCTGCTGTGGCAAGAAGTCGTCCATTGAACCGTGCAACACCGGTTACTATCAAAACTTTATATTTCAATATTACATTTTGAAATATCTAGCTCACACAGTGACATGTGCAATTTCATGATTGCTGAAATTGCAGTGTGAGTCAGACTTTAAAGACTCAGAAAAGCTGATTAAATGTGTTTTAAAAGGCTGTTTTTTTTTTTTTGCTGAGGAGTACCGGTACTCTACATCTGCTTTAGCTGATATTTGGAAAAACATTGTTGCACAAGTTGCTCATAAATGGACAACACTGCACACTACAAATGCTGAAGAACAAACACATGTTTATGTGGAAAATACAGTAATGTGAAGAAACAGTTACATTTTCATTTAAGATTGTTAATGATAGGTTTAACAATTAAATGTTTAATATATACTG
>JBBPBX010001654.1:68235-79445 GCA_038048925.1 Garcialebias charrua | reverse complement strand
ATATATATATATATATATATACTGTATATATATTTATAATAATATACTGCAAAGTCATGAATGTTATGTGTCTTTTATGCATATGTGTTTAGTTGCTGTGTTCTGTCATGTACTCTTCGCAGGATTGCAGATGGCGGTTGGGTGTGTTCGCCTTGTGCTCTTTTTGTGGATACAGTATTTGTTTTGTGGTCTTACTTTCTGTCTTTTCTTTCTATTAAAATAATAAATAAATGATCATATTGGTGTGAAGAAGATGGCTGTGAGGTGAGAAGGGAGGCCATCTATAAGGGGAAAAAAAGAATATTGCTGTTCTACTAATTTCATTTTCTCTTTAGTGCAATATTAAACTATTTTTATTGGTTATGCTACTCCTAGTCTGCTTTTTCAGTTTTTACTAGCGTCTGTACACAGACCATTTTAGCAGTTTTTATTTCTGTTTTTAGCTGTAATGCTGCCTCTTGTCTGTTTTCCTAAGGACTTATTTAGTTATACCGTAATTGTAGTGTTGCTTTCCTGCCGTGTGGCTAGCTGAAGGTTGCTAATGTCCTCACTGGAGGGTCTGCATTTACCATTTCCTGGACTTAGCGCTATTTCAGTTAGCTGGCTGCTGCTCCGTCCTTGTTACCTGTTGTGTCCTGCCTTTCCCCGCAGTTGTTCTCCCTTTGTGTTTAAAATAATTTTTTTAATGTTACAGTATTCCCATCCTCGTGTTGTCACTGACCATTATTTATGACTTTTGGGTACAGTGTCCTTGATTTTGCCAGAGTCTAGGACTTCTTGAAGGTGCTCATTAATAATGAATTACAGTAATTCTCTGGTGTCGGGAGTGGAGAGCGAGCCGTCTCGGGGGGTCTCCTTGTGTGCTCGTGGGCACGTGTTCGTCTCTCCGTTCTTAAAGAATGCAACAAAAATGGTGATGCGTACCAGATGTTTTGGAAACGAGTTGGGTTTTGCTGGAACATTACACATTCCCAGAGATGTTTGTGGAAAGAAATCTCTCCAAATGTCAAGCATGTTCTGCACCCTCCTTCACCATTGGACCGCCCTGCATTCAGCTTATTGGGCTGTTTATGCTCCTACTTTGATCCCACGTTTGATTGACGGTGTGTAGTTCAATTTGTAGATGTTGACGCAGGTGATTTATGTATTTTATAGCCACGGTACTTAAAAAGTTGTGAGAGCCAAACTGTTTGAGTTCAAAATTGAGGTGATGCAGAGTGACATTTACCACGGTGTATATGTCTGAGTATGTGAGGCATGTAGTGGAGGGTCAGAGGAAAAGGCAGTGGCTGGTGATTGAGTAATTTAAGCTGCATCCTGCTACTACGGGTGTGCCTTTTGTGTATTTCTGTCAGGAAAAGTTGGAACACGACCACCTGCTTAGTGGACTGGGCAAACCCAACCAAAAGAGACTTCACGTACACTTCATTTCATTAATGAACATGCAAGATAGTGACTCTGTCGGGAATTTTACCGATTTAACCCTAACCCTTCACCTACTTTCATGGTTTTTGCATCTCCTCTCACAGCTTGAAAAATCCCATATAAAAATATATATAAATAAACAAATCCAAACAATTCAACAGTTCAGTTGGAAATAGTGTGCCAAAATATTTATCTGTACATTGTATGGTGCTAAAAAAGTAACAAAAAACTGTGCAAAATAAATAAATTCAATGTACATTCACAACAATAGGGATTTAGCTAAACTGTTGAGAAAAGACAGCTCTGTTTGGAGCTCAATAACACAGATTTCACAGTAGAAACGTCATTCAAAGTTTAAACAGATCGCAGAAATGTAGTATAACTATTAGTAGTAGTAGTAAGTAAGTAAGTGTACCGTATTTTCCGGTGTATAGGTCGCACCTTTTTATGTTTTTTTTTTTTTCAACGCCTGCGACCTATACACCGGTGCGATCTATATATGGCTTGTTATCACTTTCGGCGAAACAAATTTTTAAATCCAGCTCATTTCACAATTACGTTCATTTATTAAGGAAAAGTTCAGCTTAGACATATATTTGCTATAATTTTTATCAAACAAATAATTGTTTTTAAGTGTTAAAGACCGTGTAAAGTGAATTTCAACATTTTCTTCAATAAACATTATAAATGTCATAATTGTAATCTTGTAAATGAGTAAAAAGTCTCAAAATTGTAGCTCAATTAATTTTGGAGTTATAGAGCAAACTGTGTATAAACATATTTCTGTTTCAGGATTTTTTAGGCGTGTTTTAAATGTGACCGCGTTTCGTCACGCGGTCCTCATTAGTATAGCCCCACCCCCTGCAGCTCCAGCCGTATAAATTCGCCTCGGTGGAGCCGTTCACTCGCGAATCGCAGATAGCATCAGATAGCAATAGCATAGATATTTTGTTCATTGTTAGCTAGCTAATCAATTATGCCTCGTTCGTGCATCTTCCCTGGATGTCGCAATGGTCAGGGCACCCGTACAAATCATAACATGTTTTTATACCGCGTGGTTTTATACCGAGTATCTGTAATGCCTGGATAGGTCAATGGATAAAGCGCTTGCCTTCCGTCCCAAACCCCACGGGTTCAAATCCCGCATGGTACAACTCTTTTTTTTTATTTTTTTATTCATTCCAGATTAAAAACACACAAGAAAACTATTTACAAAAACAGCGTAACTCTTGGAAAAAGTAGCTGCTGTTACAGACAGAACTCGGATAAAAACAGAGCAGGTTTACTGGATCTCTGCTGCCTGCCTCTCCACACAGTCAGCTCAGGGCAGGGGCAGGACACGAGCGCAGCTGCGCTGAAACCACGCCCACGCACTGACACGCCCCCAGCGTTCCAGGGCAAGGCAAAATCATGTTTTTTCATGATTTTTGAGACTTAATTTTATAAGGTAAACAATGTTTTTAATCAGTCAGATTTAAATGGGTGATTAATAACACATATTTATGCCATGTGACAAACTAAAAACACACATTTAATTTCACTTTACACGGTCTTTAATCTTCTTAAAAGCCTTGCTGTGCGCTCCTGTGGCAGACATTTGCAGCAGAGCTAAACGTAGGTGCAACCTATACACCGGTGCGACCTATCTAGGGATTTTTCCAATCCATTGGTGATAATTGGACAATGCGACCTATACACAGGTGCGACCTATACACCAGAAAATACTGTAGTAGTAAGAATAGTCTACTAATACTTTGTTCTCTCAAATCCCACCCCAGACTGCAGAGTTTGCACCCAAGCTCCCATTGTTTCACACTGAGCTCAGTATTTTCTCTTTAGAACCATAAGGAGCCTTTTTAAATAATCAGATTGGTTACATAAAACACTGTTGACACTACAATTTCCCTGTTTAGGATTTATCTTTTGAATACAACCTGTTGTTTTCTCACCATTTTTGTTTGAGGCTTAAGGGCCCAGCGTACGCCATCCAAAACTGAACAGTCAACTGATGGTCTCATGGTTGCAGGATGTTCGTTTTCACACACATAGTCCACAACACAAAGGGCATAGAGCTCTTGGAAACCCTTCCTGCTGCAATACATGCCACTGCACGGGTTTCTTCCCGCCAGAGTCTCCACTCCATCCCTTCATTCGCTGATTGGCCACCAATCGATCACAAAGAGAGCGCCACACTTTTCAGCAGGCTCCTCCCTACACAAAGTGGTTTCTATTCATTTCACTTTCACTGTGTTTGAGGAGTCGTAAAGATGAATGTCCGAGCGTTTTTCCACATTGACAAACACACCCACAAACTTCTGACCAATCACACAATACTCGGCACATACCGTACTCCTGTGAAAAAAAGTTTGTCCTGGGCTTTGTGTCAAGAACGGCGAACGAGGTTACTCTGACAACAAAATGACGCGATTTTCATCACTCAACTACGTCAGTGAGAGCCGATTTCGCCACTCTCAGAATGGAGAGGAATATGCAGGACCCTGATGGTACATCCAGACCGAACAGCGTTTTAACTTCAAAAAAGCTCGTCACGCATGCAAGTGGACGCACTGGACCCACAGTGGTGTCCAGACCAGAACGAGAAGCTGCGGCGGTGTGGCGGCGGGGGGTGTGGGAGGAGCTTACCGGTATACCGAGTTCCTCACTGCACTCCGCCAGGCAAGGAGCTTTTTATTTCTGTCTCTGTAGAGCAGACTTGACTGGTCGTGAAGGACTTGTCGCGAACACACAGCTACAATGAGTTTCTCTTCCATAGTACACGACTTTGCGGGTTTTTTCTGTGTCCCACAAACAATACGTCACATAGTTGCGCAATACCCGTCCCCTCGTTTCCGCGTCACATAGGGACTCTCCCCCTCTCTTCTCCCCCCGACTCTCCCTGATTGGTTGACACACGCGTTCACGAGTTTGAACGGCGAAATCTTCAGCATGATCAAGGCGTGCTTTGGAGGCTGACACGGGTTCACGTGCACGGAAAAACGCTTTCCAGCACGCTCAACACGCACGTGACGTGACGCCCGACGCCAAGACGCGCCTGGAGGCGCGTCCCCCATTGACTTTGCATGTAAACCGGACGCTCCTGAAGTTGAAAACGCGTTCGGTCTGGATGTACCATTACACTGCGTGGTTCTGTCTGCCTGTCTTTTATACAGTAAGAGTGCTGCCGGGGAGTAGGAGACACAGGTGTGTGGTTACCACAGTGACCCTAACGAGACACTTACATATTATTCTCTTTACACTGCTGGTGGTTAGAGAAGGCAAGCTTGTGATCGGGAGGTTGCAGGTTCGAATCCCAAGATTCTGGGTGGGGAAATTGAAGCATCCACACTTGCCTCCACCCTCATTTGCCCTACCGTATGCCCTTGAGCAAGATGTGTGGTTGTTGTGGTGACCCCTGAAGAAGGGAGCAGCTGAAAAGGGAAAAACATACAATCTATATAGAAATGTGGCGTTTTGTCTGCCCTCTGGGGTCATAGTTTGCAGAGATGCGTATACTTGACGTCATGCATTTAAATGGGCTCTTTAAAGGTTCAGTATGCAGTTTCTGTAGAACTGCAGCAGTTAGAAATATTTTCAACAGGCAAAGCATTCTGATCCCTCCCCCTCAGAGCCATATGTGGCTCTGCCCCCTTGTGGTCTGTTGAATTTCAAATTCAAGCTCTGTTTTTATTGGCTGATTCAAATTCAAGCTCTGTTTTTATTGGCTGGTTACAAACTCTGTTTTTATTGGCTGGAAAATGGCGGGTCACCTTTTCTTTTTAGAAATGCTTATTTACCACCTGGAGAAGCAAGGGGACAATATTTTTTTTATTTTTTTTTCAGAGATTACCTGGCTAACATCAGTCTGTCAGGAGGTAGGGACAGAGTGAAGAAATATGTTCATAAAAAAAGCTACATACTGCAGCTTTAAACAAAGCACGCTGCATGTGAAGTGTTCCATTCAATTCTGTTGGAAAGCAGAGACTCCAAGCTTGATAAAGTAGTGTTTTTATATTGATTTTGTTGTGTATTTACTTCAAAATACAACCAGAAATGTGACAGATGACAGGTGCCATATTATTGCGCCCATGTTACTCGTGCGATGAGCAATCAGTTGATTTTTTATTACCAAAAAGTCAATGAATTCAAAACGAAAATCAAATTTACGAGTTTTCCTGAACACACCACATTGTAAAGGCAGCCAATCAGAACCGTTTTTCCTCCATGTTGCATCTTGAACACAGAAAGTCAGCTGCAGATCGTTTTGGTGAAGAAAGTGGGGGGGGGCGGAATCAGGAACTGTTTACAGGTAAGACTTAAGCCCGAGATACACTCGAGCGTCCTCACGATACGCCTATACGCAGCGTACGTACGCTGTGGCAAAAGCGTAGCCCCGCGTAGCCCCTCAGGGCACGTACGCGCAAAAGTATTTTTTTACTACGCATACGCGATGCGCGGTGTCTGAACATAAACTTCCCCGGCGCCGGACTGTTTTGTATGTTACACAAATTAAATAAATTCCCCTTCTTTATCGCTGATCGGGCCTTTTCTTTTGTTTTTTTGCCTAAAGTCAAGTAACCGCTTCTTCCTCCGTTCACTCGATGATTGAAATGAATGAATTCAGGTCCTACCTGGGTGCGCGATGTTTTAAATATCCCTGGTGGGCTGTGTGCTGCAGGAAAAGCACTCCCTGTTATTATTTTTATTTCTGAGAGAACTTTTTACAACATATATAGTAGAAACACCGCATGAACACCGCCGCGGTCTTCAAGGCGCTACATGAGCTGGCTGTCAATCATTTCAGTAGGCGTGTCAGCAAGTGACCAATCAGCGAGCTCAGTTGAGTCCCCTCCGTGCTCAGCTGCTCATATTACAACAAGGAGAACGCGAGCGTTTGAAAGCTGATAGTTTCTAACATATATGCTGAAGCATATCAGCAAAACACATGCGCACAAAATGCGCGCGTATGGTGGCGTACCTGAGGACGCATGAGTGTATCTCGGGCTTCAGCCTGGTTAAAACCAGACCCTTGTCCTTCACTTCGTCAAAGCGAAGTGAAGGACAAGGGTCTGGTTTTAACCAGGCTAGGTAAGACTGGCTGTTTTTTGGTTTTTATTTGGTTTTATGATTATTTAGTGTGTCTGCAGAGTTTTGTAGTCGTTTTTGGTCTGTTTTTCAGAATGAAAGGGGGAAAAAACACAGATAATTTGTGCTGAAGATACTGTTTTGACACATAGTCAGTGTAAATAGTGGTAAAAACACGCTTTGGAACTTGCCCACTTTATGATGTAAAAATATGTATACTAATTCGTTTTTTACTAAGTTTGTACACAAGTTCTTAAAATATACCAATGAAATTTTCATTTTAGGCTGTGAAAATGGTTCATTCAATATCTTTGTGAATTTCATAGTAAACATATCAATATTTTACTAACACAGATTTCATTTTTTATGTTATTTTTTGCTCCAATGTGCTCATGCATTTTGTAAAAATGAAACAAAGACTGTAAAATCATGAAGATGAGGTTGTCCTGAAAAAAATAATACCAAACAAGGCCAGATAAATAGTTTTTATGATGGAAATATGAGGGTAAATTCAAATTTATACCAAAACGGACATTTAGACCCCTGACCCCAGAGGGTTAAATCAGTGATTTCCAACGTTGACATCAAAAGAAACGTCAGGTGAGGGTCCTCAAAAATGTTCACCAAAGTCCATGCTCAATAAAATGTGAAAGATTTCTAAATATATTTTTCCCCATAATTATTACAAAGAATAAATACATGTAATTTACAATAATCCCTCGATACTTTGCAACTCGTTTTTTGCTCTCGCTCTTTTCGCGGTTTTTCAAAGTAAAATCGGACATGATACACAATTGGCTGATTGATGGATGAGCTGTGTGATCGGCATAAAATTTTGAATGAAAATAAATTATTTTAAATTATTTAGCCCTTGTTGCACCTGTGTTCAGCCCACAGCTACATGAGAAGCTTCCTCCTGCAGTGCGTCATATCTCCCGCTCGGCAGCGGAGAAGTGGGCGTGGCCGAGAGCGCTGGCAGGTTGCAGAGAGCAGCCCGAGGCAAGTAGCTGTCATCATGACATTCTGTGCTCTTTGAGCATGTAGCGCAGGAGTCACCAACCTTTTTGAAACTGAGAGCAACTTCGTGGGTACGGAGTCATTCAAAAAGCACCAGTTTGATAAACTCTTCGGAAATAACAAAACGTAAATTGAAAAAAAAAAGTATAATAAACATATTTTAAGAACATATTTTTAAGATAGACATTATAAAATATATATAAATACAAAAAAAGGAATTACAACTGAATAAAATGAAATTTTAAATGCAGCTAAGTAGTGAGTTGTGCTATTTTTAGAACAGGTCCGAGGGCACCTCAAATGGTCCTTGGGGGCACCATGTTGGTGACCCCTGGTGTAGAGTTTAGAAACATTGTTTAGAATATTGCAAGAGTGCGGAAAGGGTTTAAAATGTCTTTATATATTTTATTTATATATATATATATATATATATATATATATANNATATATATTAGGGCTGAACGATTTTGGAAGATAATCTAATTGTGATTTTTTTTCTATAAATTGCGATTTTTTTTTTTAATACCTTCAAAGTATTTTTCAACAAACAGAAGCAATAAATCAATCTGTTTTATAATAAACAATGTCAGATTTATTTAAAGGGGACCACAGATAGGTTTTTAAATTTTTTATGGTATTTCTGTGGGGTTACCAGACAATGTTCCTTCAATTTAATACACAAAATAATTCTTAGATAATCAATTATACCCTTTTTAATTCTGCCATTTTTAACTTTCGTTTTGAACGACCGGTTTATGATAATGAGATCTTGTGGCATGCCCTTCAAAGATCTGCTTACATTAACTCCACCCTCCAAAGGCAGACGAGGATGTCTGAACTCACGTTACTGCCACCCAGAGCCCTGAGCTGAGCTGAAC
This sequence comes from Garcialebias charrua, assembly GCA_038048925.1. Classification (NCBI taxonomy): domain Eukaryota; kingdom Metazoa; phylum Chordata; class Actinopteri; order Cyprinodontiformes; family Rivulidae; genus Garcialebias; species Garcialebias charrua. The sequence goes on along the minus strand of JBBPBX010001654.1, from coordinate 71,043 downwards.
TGGACCGCGCGACGTATTTATTGTGGGACAGATCAGATGTTTACAAGTTGTCGTGTCATTTTTAATTTTTCCTCTGTAATAAATGTCCAACTCCCTCCCTGACGTCTCCCTCCCTCTCCCTGTGCGCACGAGCTGGAGGGAGCGGATGTCACTCGCGGACACACACACACACACACACACACACACACACACACACACACACACACACACACTCACAGCGGGGCTGTCTTGTTATCTGTGTCCCTCGCTCAGCCGCGCGCCGGGCCCGGCACACACACACACACATACACACACACGGGTTTGTCAATGAGGTTTAGCGGTACGTAGTCTGTCCTGCTAATGACACATAAACAAACACACACACACAGCAACATCGCTGTTCATTCAAGCCTCCCATCTGAAAACTATCAATTTTAAATCTGCTTAGTGCGTGCTCCATTATCTGGGCCAGGAGGGTCAGAGAGTTAGCTGGCTAGACTCTGTGACATTTTTAGCCAGGAAATCAGGAAAAACAACCGTCGTCTTTTATACTGAAGTGGGTTGAGCCTAACCAGGGGTTGCTAGGTGAGGGGCTGGACTCAGGTTAGAGGTGGGTTGTCCTGGCGCTTGTGACGTCACAAGCGCGATGATTTTAAAACGAAACCTATCTTATCACAGTAAAATAAATATACTTAGAGTAAATAAACCACTGGGTGCATTTTTTTGGCCTTAGGACTGTTTTTTTATGAAGTAAATACCCAAAGTTGAGTAAAAAACCATTAAATTTTGAATATGTGGTCCCCTTTAAAGCAGAGATTACAATAAAGCAAGCAAATGTATGACTTTTCTTTTCACCATTTGTATGACTTTTCTTTTCACCATTTCTATTTTTTCTTGTTTCATAAACACAATAGTAAACTAGTTAAGTGAACTTCACATAACAGTTAATAAATAAATATAAAAAATTAGATATAATAAATTAAACTTACCTGTACTGGTTTCCAGCCAGTAACAGCATAAAAAATAAAGTGCAAAAAACAAAGAGAATCTGCTTTAACCAACTCGTTCTGGGAATTCAAACTCAGTGAACACAAAATAAACTAGTATCTGTTCTTATTAAATCTTTTAGATGTAAAAAAAAAAAAAAACTCTTGGAACAATAATGTAAACATTATAGTCAGTAACAGCAGGATGCAGACCCTTGTGAACAGACTCCAACAACTCAAAATCCTGCCAGGTTGGGATAAGAGAGCGTGCATAACGGTCACCTGACAGCACCTGAGAAATGGCTTTGAGCTGCTCTAGCACCCTGGCAATCATTTCCTTGGATCCCCATCCTGTTGGACATTCAGTGATGAGGCTGCGTTCAGGAAGTTTGAGCTCCTTCTTCAGTCATTGCTGCCTTCTTCTTCCAACTGTGGGAGAGACACTGTCATCCTTTAGTGCATGTCCTGTAATACAAAATAAAATAAAAAAATACACACATTCACATCCTCCACTCTCACTCACACACGTGCAAAAATTGAGGACCAGAAAAATCTTCTCACTTTGTTAGTTAAAAACAATGTACAGGTTTTAGCTTTTCCCAGTTTGTCAACGTTGAGTGGATGCAAAATGTGATGACTAAATAGCTTCACATTACTGAACATAATAATTAAAATTTTTATTTGAAACGGACAATAAAAAGGATAGTATAATAGTCTTCACATCACGACCAGGTTTGGTAATACACGTAATGAGAAATTGCATCACCTCATCTAAATAGCTATGCTAAAGCTAAGCTAACAATCATTAAACACCGCTAGTTTAAAAAAATTAAGCTTGCGCGAAACGTGTGTGTTACTGGTTTTGTATTAATTCACATCACTAATGACAAAATGTTTTTTTTTTTTAATCAGATAATGAATGCGCTTTTTCACGCAGAACGTTAGCTTGCTGAGCTAGCTGCTAACAGGGCACAGTCAACAACAGGCCCGGTCACATGACCAGCTCGCTCTCTGTTTTATCTCCCGCTGTCTCTGTGTTTCAGCCTCTAAGATCAGATACACGTTTACATGGGCTAACTTACCTGAATTTTTAACTGTTATGACTTCTGTCGAGCCAGAAGCGATTGTGTTGGAGCGCGCGGTGTTGACTTCTCCCCCTCCCTGCCTGCTCGGTTGCTCGGCTCGGCTCACTCCCAAGTCACGTGACCAGTCAAATCGCAGCCTGTGCGATTAGAGAATCGCGTTTTAATATATCGCGAGATTATCGCAAATGTGATTAATCGTTCAGCCCTTATATATATATACTATATATATACTGTATATATATATATATACTGTATATATATATATATATGTATATATATATATATATACAGGTAGTCCCCGATTTACGAGCGCTCTGATCTGCGAGGTTCCAGACTTACGAGCTGCACATTTTTGGAAAAAACGAAAAAAATACTGAGTTTTCATGTGTTTTTTCACTTCAGTTAGCAAGTTAAGCATATAAACACACGTTTCCGATCATTTTTATGCACTCAAAAGTAGTTTTTAGATGAAAATAGAGTGTTTTTAGGTGCGCTAGCGAAAACCGTTCCAATTTACGAGCGGATTTCCGGATTTACGAGCGAAATGGCGGCCGTTCCAAATTACGAGATTTCCGGTTTACGAGCGCCTCGTTGTGACGGATCTCGCTCGTAAATCGGGGACTACCTGTATATATATATATATATATATATATATATATATATATATATATATATATATATATATATATATATATATATATATATATATATATATATATATATATACATATATATATACATATATATACATATATATA
>JBBPBX010001654.1:45473-68229 GCA_038048925.1 Garcialebias charrua | reverse complement strand
ATACTACTACTACTATATATGTACTACTATTCCTACTTTGCGGTTTTTCACTTATGGGGCTTCAGGGTACAGATCCCCCGTGATAAACTAGATTACTATATAATAAAAAGTAGAATAATAGTTCAAGGTTGTTTTCATTAAAGCTTTAACTGTCTAGAATATTTTATTTTATTTTTTTTAATTTTTTTTTTCTTCTTTCGGCTTTATTCCCTGCGTTAGGGGTCGCCACAGCGAACTGGTCGCACGAAGATTTGGCAGTTGTTTTTACGCCGGATGCCCTTCCTGACACAACCACAGACCACCGAGCAACCACAGCCCTCTGTGTGGAGCAGAGAGCTGATATCTAGGGTTCCCGGGGGAGCAGATGGTGGGGGTTAAGGGCCTTGCTCAAGGGCCCAGAGTGGGGCAGATGAGGGTGGATACAAGTGTGACCGCTTCACTTATCCCACCCACATCTTTGATGTTGTCGGTACCGGGGCTTGAACCGGCGACCTTCCGATCACAAGCGCACCTTCTTAACCTTTACGCCACCACTCCCCTCTAGAATATATCATCGCAAAATCAGTGAGCAGAATATCAGTACTGCAAAATGACTTCTTGGACTTCAATAAATCATAGATCATATCGAACACCAATATTGCACATCATGCCTTATTTAACTTGTAATATTCGGGATGCTGAGCTTCTTCGGCCACTGCTATTTTGTTGCTCGGAAGCTGAAAAGTTTAAAAATTGCCTTAGGTTATTACAAAAGAAATCCCAATTTTTTTATTGGTCTTTATAGAAGAAAGTTGAAGTATGCTGTAGCAGGCAGTAGCTAAATTAACAATATTCAAAATATCCCAAATAATTGTGTTTTGTAAAATAATTTCCTGTTTTGTTGTTGAAAATAACATTCTGCCATATAATTTGTCGACTGATCGTTACGACTCTGCAATTAGCCCAAGTGATGACAAGCAAAACACATTTCAGAGAGGGTGCGGACTATAAATAATCCCAGCGTACAGGACTTCCAACAACAGCTGTGGCGTGAGAACAGGTTTATGAAGCCTAAAGCACGACGGAGCGGCAACATGTGTCGGGTATCATGTAAGCCTCATTGAAGAAAATAAAGGAAAGGCAGCGGCGATGAGATCATTAATGTTGCGTCTCGCCTTGAATCGTTCCAGCTGCAGCTCTAAGTGTTGGCGAGCAGATGTTACAACATCAACATGATCAAATACTTTGCAGAAGCTACCCCCCTTTTTTTGGCACATTTTCTTACAGAATCCAAATGTTGTTTCTCCCCTCATTTTACAGCAAATATATTCAAACATAATCACACTCTCATTGCTTAAAAGTTTGTGTCAGGACTGTTTAAATGCATCATCGACTCACACGCTGTTCTTCAGAGGTAACTTCAGTACAAGGGGGGTGAAATGTTTCCATGTGCCTGACTCACTGGCTGTAACTCTGAACTCCAGACACCCAGGTGGTTGGAGAGCTTCCTCATCAATCCATATTTTACACAGGAAGGAGTTAGCGGCTCTGCTTCATCTCCTCAGCAACCACCTCCACAGCTTTATACAGTGGACCAGCAGGATCCAGCTCTTTGCTGCAGGCACGCTGGTGCTGATGGAGAAATGATGACTAAACATCTCCACCTCCAGCTTACAGTCTGGAGGATTAAGAAAACAAATCAACTTTTCTTTGTCTGGACTCTGTTATTCTTGTGATATCACTTGTAGCTAAACTTTAATTTAATTTAAAGCAGAAGTTTGGTTCCCATTCTGTTGATGTAATCATAGAAAAATATTAATAATATAAAGAAAGCCAAAACTGGTACTGGATAAATTATAATTATAGGACTGATGTTGGATTACTGGTGTGTGCGTGCGTGCATGCGTGTGTGTGTGTGTGTTTGGTTTGTTATGTAAGCAAAGTTTCTCATGAACCATTGGACAGATTTAATTGAAACTCTCAGAAATGGATACCCATAAACAACTGAGTAACATTTGGATTCAAGATGGCCGCCATAGCTAACTGCCCTGCCAAAACATAAGAATGGCTATCACTCAGTCACTTTCACAATTATTGAGCTAAAATTCAGTGTGGCAGCAGCTGATAGTCAGTCACAACTTATAATCTGAACACTATGGACCTGGACATTGTCCTGAAGTCCTCTTTGTTAGCAAAATATCTCATTAACCACTGTATGTGTTTGAATACAAATTTCAGAAAGTAATTGGTCCACAATTGTTTTTTATTAAACTCTAAACTAGCTGTAGCTGAGTTGATTTGACAAATATTGAGCTAAATTTGGTGTGGTGTGGTAGCTGAGGATCATCCTCAACGCATACTTCAAGAGCTATACAATCAATGTGCCTGAAACTTTGACATTAACTGTTTGTTTTATAACTTTGTTAGCAAAATATCTCAATATTTAACATGTCTGTTTCAGCATTCACCCAGCTCCTTTTTCATTTTCAGTACAATTTTTATGTAAAAACATAAACAAATGTTAACAATCTGATGTTTTATGTTATTTTAATACCATTTTCTTTCTTTCTATTCTAGTTCTGTGTGCCAAAAACCTGGCAAAGAAGGACTTCTTTCGTAAGTATCAGCCCGTTGTATCTGTTTGTTACTGGTTTTTAAACTTGGTTGAGATTTTTTTATATATATTTTTTATTTGTGTGCGTACACTTAAAGGCCCTTTAAGGCTGATAAAGTGGCTGCAGAGACATCAGACATCTTTAGTATCTACATGTTTGGCCATTTGAACAGATGTGATGCTTTTCCACATGTGTTCATGAGTGGAATGATGCCCCATCATTAAATTGAAATAATGCCTGTTGTAAGCAGTAATTGACTGATTTTTTAAAAAGTGTCGCTAAAATGCTGCCATGTAAATTTCTTGCACCACAGCTGACTAACGTCTTTAAGGTGTTGTGAGTGTTTTGGTTTGTTTGGGGCAGGCTGTCATGGTGAACGAGCGCGTTAAGGTCCTCTGCTCACTCGGGTGGTTTCTGTGGTGCCCATTCCTGCCATTCCAAAGCTCAGGAGCAAACATTCACTCTGGGAGTAGGTGGGGAGCAGTAATGACAATGTAGACAGAACTCTGTTTCCTTATGTTGTGTCAACTCAGAATAGTTGGTGCAGTTTCTGGTCTGTGGGAGTGGGGGTTGTCAATGACAAAGGATTTGAGCTTTTAATACCAGCTAGAAAATTCACACTTGAATAATAACATAAAGTAAACGAATAGTACATTTAAATGTATAAATAAGTGGAATTTTAGAACTTGGATGATTTATTTACAAAGTGTGCAGTTTTTTTTTTTACTGCTGTGTGTACTTCAAGGTTTCTCAAAGAATATTTACAGAGCCTCTAGGTGTGAAAAAGCATATTTTTGTGCATACATATGAATTAATGTATTACCAAGCAGCACATTGCTTACTATTTGTTTAGTTATGGAAGAAAATGTTTATTGCATAGCATTAGGAGAAGCACCCACATGTGCCTCCCCTCTGCTCCACATGTGTGATGGGGGGGAAAGCAAACGAATGTCACCTTTGGGCGTTAAAAAAGGTAAATATTATTAAGCACCATTAGGCACCATTACAGCAGATGCAATGACTAAATAGGTTTGCGTCATTTAATGTTTATAACATTGAAAGAAAACTTCAAAAACAAGGACAAAGATGTTTTAACAGTTAAAGCTATCCACCTTATTCCTAGCCCCCATGATGCCTTGCGCGAATTATGTGTACGACTTCCGCCGGAAGTCAGAACCGGCACTTTTTTTTACACGCTAGCAACGTGCTAACCGGTTTTCGTCAGAGGTTTTAGGTCATAAAATACGTGGGAACACAAACGATCACAACTCAAATGTGGAGATATTGTTTTACCGCTACCTACAGCTGTTGAGGGGTGGGAGGACGACTTGAAGAAGTGGCCGAAAATAACGTACACTAGCATATTTAGCTACTAGCATACTTAGCTACTCTGTTGACAGTTGCTTCAGATGGCGAAGCGATGAGCAATCTGAAAATTTCGGTAAATTTCGGAAAATTTCGGAAAATTTCGGAAAAATCGGAAAATTTCGGCAATTTCGGTCCTGTGTATGTCCTGTACAGTACATATTGCAGATCTGACAATAAAGTTGACTTTGACTTTGACTTTGAAAAGCTCTGAAGCTTATTAGTATCTTCACAGTAACAAGGTTGGTCCTGTTATGTTAAGAGAGGTGGGACACAATCTTATTTACCTTAAGGCAAACATAGAGTCCAGTCTAAGCATTAAAAATCCACATCTCCAGGTCCAGCTAACAATGATGTGTCTTGGACTTTTGAGCTGCAAGATGTTTATCTGGACACCAACTGAGCACCTGGAGCTTGACATTTCTTTTGACAAATACTTTACTGATTCACAAATGAAGCACCTTGAGAACTTTTAATAAAATACAGTAAATGAAAACAAATAATGAAATAGACAGGAAACGATCTTTAAAAACTTGATAATGAAAAAAGTGACATTTAGATAGAAACAGTAGTTTATTGCAAAGAAAATTCATCTCTGCCCAAAATACCTGGATCTCTAAAAAATACAATAAACGAAAACAAATAATGAAATAGACAGGAAATGATTTTTAAAAACCTGATAATGACAAAAGTGACATTTAGATAGAAACAGTAGTTTAATCCAAAATTAACTGATATAGTGCACACACAAAAACTAACCTTGTAAGAAGGTTAACAGTCAACTATTGTACATAACAAATTAATCATTTTAGCAAATACTTTTCTAATGTAATATAGTTAACATTGCATCCTTTAAAAAACATGTTAAGAGTTGTGTTACGTTTACAGCAAGTACACCAGTACTGTACATGTTTGAGAAAAATGTTTACATTTAATGTCTTCTCACTTGAAATAAGCTGGCATCCTTTGCGTGTGAATGCTGGAACGATTACATTGACACCATAGCTCTTGCAGCAGGTCCCTCACTGTGAAACCACGATCACCCATCACCTGATCTCCAGCACGCAGATAGTCCAGAAACCCAGAGTTCTGTGTTATATACCTGTCACTGCATTTACCACCATAAGCATCTGAAATAAACATGATTATTCCAGAGGGAGAAACAGCCAATAAATATTTCACAGTGTTATTTGCATAGTAGTGACTGTATGATTCACTTCTGGAGTCCAAGTTTTTAGCTTTCTGCAAAACATGTTGCTTTAATTGTTTCACGGGGCAACCATAGAATAAGGTCGTTGGTTTGTTCTGACATTATGTCAATCCACATTCCAACAGTCATGCTGCATGTGACTGGTGGTGTTGAGCAGCTCCACACTCGTCAAGCCCATCTGAAAGTAAAAGTACAGTATACAAACATTAGGGTTCATTTATGAACACACACACACACCTAGATTATATATATGTAAATAAACGCACACACACACACACACACCTATATTATATATATATATATATATATATATATATATATATAATATATATATATATAAATAAACACACACACACACCTATATTATATATATATATATAAATAAACACACACAGCATACATATATAGGTGCGTGTGTTTATTTGCCAGTTATGAACGAAAATATTAGTATCATTTAATCACTGACTACATAAAATCATAACACTAAAAGCTGTCTCTTAAATCATACCTGGTGTTCTCGATCCTCTGGAGGATACAGAGTCTTTTTTCAGGTGGTTTCTCGTAGCCCAGCCACAAAGAAGGACGCGGGTTTTTGTTTTCGGAGCATGTTCAACACACACTAGTTGCAGCCGCAAATTCAGCTTCGTCTGATTATTCGTCAGCCACGAACAGCGCAACAGGTACCCGAGCTCCGCAAGGACATCTTCGTGACAATATTAGCTCGAAATAACAGAAAACAGAACTTCAACGACGCGCACAGATTAGCAAGTAAACAACGAGGAGCCAGTGCAGAACTTCTACTTCCGGGGTCAAACGGAAGTAAGACACATAATCGCTTCTACAGTGACCCCCTCAGGAATAAGGTGGATAAAAGCTTTATATAAACAACAACCAGTGTAATAAATCTATATTCTAAATAGGGATGCACAATATTGGCTTTTTGGCCGATATCCGAAATGCCGATATGTTAAAACTTATTTGACCGATAACTGATACCGATATTTTTATATACGTTCCTTCTTCAGAACATAGCCCTCTTATTTAGGCTTATTTGCTACAAAAATTGTGTAACCGCTCTAAGAACTGGTGACATATATTCAGTAACAAACATAGGCATAGCACTTTAACTTGTATTAAATGAAAAGTGTTAAATGTTATTTATTAGCATTAGTCACTTGCGATGCTGTCTCACTTGTGGAGGCTTGTTCCAGGTTCCTAGCTGCAGTGTGGGATCCTCTGCACTCCTGTGCATGAAGGACAGACTTTTTAAGTTCAAAGTTTTTGTCTATCCGTTGTGTTGTAAGACTAATCATGCTAACGGAGCTAACATCACATCTAAATGTCTGTGGTAAAACTCACCCAACTGATATCAGCTATTATATTCTCAATGACGCCGGAAATGACGGCTTGTAACTCGAGTAAGGCTACGTCGGAAAAATATCTCAGACTGCGGACGATGTAGTGAGGTTCAACGTAGTCCATAAATCTTCGGAATCCAACATCCTCAACGAAAAAAAAACTTCCACACCGCCAACATTTTGACTTCTTCCTCTCTGGCGTGATCAGATCAGGTAGGTGCGCGTGACATCATCACGTTGTGCTGGCGCTGCAGTCATCCTTGTCACTGGGTTTTCATACAAAAACAGCGTCTTTTATATGTGTTATTTTGATGGAATGGCCGATGTCCAATATTGAACTTTAACGCTATTATCGGCCGATACAGATACATGCCGATAATATTGTGCATCCCTAATTCTAAATATTGTTTGTGTAGGAGTTTACCACATTTAAACAAAACAAAAATTATGATAGAGGAACGATGGGTTTGCTAAAGTGGTTTAGCCCCAGATCTGGTCAGCCAGTGAATAGTGACACAACTCAAACCGCTAGGAAGTACAATTAACGTAATGGACCCAGACAGACAACATTTGTGTCAAACACAAATTAACGTCATATTTACATGTAAATTATGTGTTGTTTACGTGTTGGTGATATTGTTTATACGTTAATTATGCAGGAAAATTTAACTCTACTTTAACACAAAGTGTAAACGCCTCCAGAACAGGTCAAATTCACGTGAAAAGTCATGTATTATTGTCTCTTCTGCTATCAAGGAGCATGCACATCATTTTTGCTTGGTACATATTAAAAACAAGATGGCACAGGTCAGTGTGTCGAAGTGACCTTGAATAATGCTAGCGGAAATGCTGGAGGTGTGATGATTGATACCAGTTAGCATGAATGCTTGAACTATAGTGCAGCTAGCATCCAATCCTGGTCCTCGAGGGCCACTATCCTACATGTTCTAGATGTTTCCTTGTTTCAACAAGCCTCATTCAATGGTTCAATTACCTCTACATGCTCTACAGAAGCCTGTTCATTCCCCACTGACTCAAATCAGGTGTGTTGGAGCAGAGAAACATCTAAAACATGCAGGACAGTGGCCCCTGAGAACCAGTATGGGACCCCCCATGCTCTTAGGTCCCATGTGTTAGCAGTGAAAGTCTGGAAATATTATGAGTCATTTTGGCTTGATCTTTTTCAGAAAGATATTTTACTGTTGAAGATTAAGGGTCAAAATGTCAACAGTTTCAATCTATAAACCACAAGTCATCAACAGACATGTTTCCTGTCAAGTGACCAACATTTTTAGGATTTTGTGTGAATAATATGAAGATTATGAACAATTATGTTTTACTGGTTTGTCGATAGCTCTTTGAATGACTTCAGCATGGAGAAATAGTTTGATTCTGACCAGACTGACAAGCTGATGGCTGGTCCAAGTGGGTCCAACATTAAAGTACATTGCTGCAATCTTTAAAGGTATTGTGACATGATTTTGTAAATTTGAATATTTGTCAGAACATATATATCTTATATCATTAAGCTCTGGTCGTTTTTGCATAATAAATTATAAATATATTAAATTTTTATTCCAAGTTATGGTAGTTTTTTTCTCTGGGATACGCCCCTAAAAATCTGCGCATTTCCGCAAAACATCATCTTGACGTGACAACGGGAAGGCACGCTCCAACGTGCATTTAAATAATAATGGTGGAGCATGTCCTATCGCGTCTGAGATATCATTTTGAGACAGTAAATCTTCCAAAACTCTCATTAATAAACCCTCCCTGAATAAAAAAATTACAGATGTTACCTGATGGCGCAGACATAATTTAAAAATGCATACATAGCAACGTGTTTGCTCCGGGCTCTCGGCTAATATTTTTAGAAGCTATCTTGGCTAACAAGAGTCCCTGACACCGGTCACGTCTGAGATATATCATTTTAAGACAGTAAATCATCCAAAACTCTCATTAATATCCCTCCCCGAATAAAAAGAATTACCTGATCGGCAGACATAATTTAAAAATACATCATTAGCAACGTGTTTGCTCCGGGCACTCGGCTAATGTTTGTTAGCTGCTATGTCGGCTTATTACCGGTTGCGTCAGCGATATATCATTTTAAGACAGTAAATCATCCAAAACTCTCATTAATATCCCTCCCCGAATAGAAAGAAACGAGAGATGTTACCTGATGGCGCAGACATAATTTAAAAATACATAATTAGCAACGTGTTTGCTCCGGGCACTCGGCTAATGTTTGTTAGCTGCTATGTCGGCTTATTACCGGTTGCGTCCGCGATATATCATTTTAAGTCAGTAAATCATCCAAAACTCTCATTAATATCCCTCCCCGAATAAAAAGAAACGAGAGATGTTACCTGATGGCGCAGACATAATTTAAAAATACATAATTAGCAACGTGTTTGCTCCGGGCACTCGGCTAATGTTTGTTAGCTGCTATGTCGGCTTATTACCGGTTGCGTCCGCGATATATCATTTTAAGACAGTAAATCATCCAAAACTCTCATTAATATCCCTCCCCGAATAGAAAGAAACGAGAGATGTTACCTGATGGCGCAGACATAATTTAAAAATACATAATTAGCAACGTGTTTGCTCCGGGCACTCGGCTAATGTTTGTTAGCTGCTATGTCGGCTTATTACCGGTTGCGTCCGCGATATATCATTTTAAGACAGTAAATCATCCAAAACTCTCATTAATATCCCTCCCCGAATAGAAAGAAACGAGAGATGTTACCTGATGGCGCAGACATAATTTAAAAATACATAATTAGCAACGTGTTTGCTCCGGGCACTCGGCTAATGTTTGTTAGCTGCTATGTCGGCTTATTACCGGTTGCGTCAGCGATATATCATTTTAAGACAGTAAATCATCCAAAACTCTCATTAATATCCCTCCCCGAATAGAAGGAAACTACAGATGTTACCTGATGGTGCAGACATAATTTAAAAATACATCATTAGCAACGTGGCCTGTGTTAGCTATCTGATTCGGCTAGCTTGTTAGCAGCGAACAAACATAATCTGCCGTGATAATTGGCTTTATACACTCAAAGTGTATAAAGTAAAACAACATGAACTCACGTAAAATAAATAGTTTATAATCTAAAACACTACACACCTCCGATTATGTTTACACAAAGACTTACTCATCTCCTGGACAGTCTTCCGATGGTCCCTGCGTTGTTTCGACATGGTAGCTCCTGTGGGACTTTCTTCTGTAGATTTTCTTTTAAAAATAGTAGGAATAGCATCCGGTTTTAAAAGTCTTCTGAATCTTACTGGTAATCCTAAAGATTCTTTTATACCAGGTGCTGAAAACAATCGGCAGTGAAATGGTCGCTGCAGACATACGACTCCTGGAACCCACCGGTCCTTGTCTGGTCCATTCTTGACAAAGTTTGTCATCTTTTGGAAATTTGTGAAGGCTCACTTGTTCACTGCTGATATTAGAACACACAAATGCACTACAACGTGACGGCATTTTTCAAGTTACACAAATAAAAGGCGATCCTTCAGGAAATGAATCTGTATGGCAAGCAGTTAACACACCTAATAAACGGGCAAGGCTCTGCCTTCTGCCCGTTGTGACGTTGATGACTGGTGACGACGACTGGTGATGACGTATTGCGGAAATGCGCGGAATTTCAGGGGCGTATCCCAGCAAATACCAGAGAAAAATTTAGCATAATTTCGAATAAAATTTTAATATGTTTATAATTTATTATGCAAAAACGACCAGAGCTCAATGATATAAGATATATATGTTCTGACAAATATTCAAATTTACAAAATCATGTCACAATACCTTTAAACTCCAGTTTCAAAACTTCACTGTAGTTTGTGGTGGCGCTAATATACAGTATAGATTTCTCCATTCTTTAGACTACCTGTTAGGTGATAAATCTGGTCAGAATTCAACTTAAGTTCTCCAAAATGAGGCTGTTCCATGACCTATCTACAACAAGTAAGTTATTAAAGGTTCAGTATGCAGTTTCTGTAGAACATCAGCACTTAGAAATATTTTCAACAGGCAAAGCATTCTGATCCCTCCCCCTCAGAGCCATATATGGCTCTGCCCCCTTGTGGTCTGTTGAATTTCAAATTCAAGCTCTGTTTTTATTGGCTGATTCAAATTCAAGCTCTGTTTTTATTGGCTGGTTACAAACTCTGTTTTTATTGGCTGGAAAATGGCGGGTCACCTTTTCTTTTTAGAAATGCTTATTTACCACCTGGAGAAGCAAGGGGACAATATTTTTTTTTATTTTTTTTCAGAGATTACCTGGCTAACATCAGTCTGTCAGGAGGTAGTGACAGAGTGAAGAAATATGTTCATAAAAAAAGCTACATACTGAAGCTTTAATTACTCATAAATGTACCACAGAACCCCACTACAAAATATGAGAACATTTTCTTTCATTTGTTGATTAGTAATCATACTACCTCAATTACTATCAGTCAGGTATGAATAGATTTGTGAACACAAGAGCAGCTCTACGTTGTGAAACATATTAGGGCAGCTGTGCCTGAGTGGTTAGAGCAGTCATCCTCCAATGCAAGAGCTGGGGGTTCCAATCCACCAGCAGTCACGTGCTGAAGTGTCCCTGGGCAAGACACTGAACCCCTCATTGTCTCCGATGTGTGTTCCATTGGTGTATGAATGTGATAAAGCACTGATTAGCCTCTTTGGAATGATTTGTTCAATTAGCTTTGTATAGATTTAGTAGAGTGCTGTATGAATGGGTACATGAAGACACAGATCATAGTGTAAAGTGCTTTGAGTGTCTTGATAGGATTGAAAGGCGAAGTACAGTCCATACCGGATTCCAAAAAAGTTAGGACACTAAACAAATTGTGAATAAAAACTGAATGCAATGATGTGGAGATGGTAAATGTCAATATTTTATTTGTAATAGAACATAGATGACAGATCAACAGTTTAAACTGAGTACCGTAATATGTAACATTTTAAAGGAAAAATATGTTGATTCAAAATTTCACAGTGTCAGCAAATCCCCAAAAAGTTGGGACAAGTAGCAATAAGTGGTTGGAAAAAGGAAATTGAGCATATAACGAACAGCTGGAAGACCAATTAACACTAATTAGGTCAATTGACAACATGAAAGAGCTTCTCAGAGTGTCAGCGTCTCTCAGAATCCAAGATGGTAAGAGGATCACCAATTCTACCATTGTTACGCAGAAAGATAGTGCAGCAATACCAGAATGGTGTTACCCAACGTAAAATAGCAAAGACTTTTAAGTTATCATCATCAACCATGCATAACATCATCAAAAGATCCAGAGAATCTGGAACAATCACTGTGCGTAAGGGTCAAGGCCGTAAAACTCTACTGGATGCTCGTGATCTCCGGGCCCTTAAACGTCACTGCACCTCAAACAGGAATGCCACTGTCAAGGAAATAACAGAATGGGCTCAGGAATACTTCCAGAAAGCATTGTCAGTGAACACAATCCACCGTGCCATCCGCCGTTGCCAGCTGAAACTCTACAGTGCAAAGAGGAAGCCATTTATGGCCATTTATGGCAGCACGGTGGCACAACTGGTAGAGCTGCTGCCTCTCAGCGAGCAGGTCCCCGGTTCAAATCCCGGTCCGAGGGCCTTTCTGGGTGGAGTTTGCATGTTCTCTCCGTGCATGCATGGGTTTTCTCCGGGTGCTCCGGTTTCCTCCCACAGTCCAAAAACATGCATGTTAGGCTGATTGGTAACTCTAAATTGACCCTGGGTGTGAGTGAGACAGGTCCCTCTTGTAAATGAGTCCCCGTGGCTCATCGAGGCTAGCCTGTATAAATAAAGGTTAAATGAATGAATGAATTTCCAAGCAAGCTCCACAAGCTCAGACGTTTGCACTGGACCAGGGGTCATTTAAAATGGAGTGTGGCAAAATGGAAGATTGTTCTGTGGTCAGATGAGTCACGATTTAAAGTTCTTTATGGAACACTGGGACGCCATGTCATCCAGACCAGAGAGGACAAGGATAGCCCAAGTTGTTATCAACGCTCTGTTCAGAAGCCTGCATCACTGATGGTATGGGGTTGCATGAGTGCTTGTGGCATGGGCAGCTTGCATGTCTGGAAAGGCACCATTAATGCAGAGAACTATGTTCAGGTTCTAGAACAACATATGCTCCCATCTAGACGTCATCTCTTTCAGGGAAGACCCTGCATTTTTCAACAAGATAATGCCAGACCACATTCTGCAGCAATCACAACATCATGGCTACGTAGGAGAAGGATCCAGGTACTGAAATGTCCAGCCTGCAGTCCAGATCTTTCACCTATAGAGAACATTTGGCGCATCATAAAGAGGAAGGTGTGACAAAGAAGGCCCAAGACGATTGAACAGTTAGAGGCCTGTATTAGACATGAATGGGAGAGCATTCCTATTTCTAAACTTGAGAAACTGGTCTCCTCTGTCCCCAGACGTCTGTTGAGTGTTGTAAGAAGAAGGGGGGATGCCACACAGTGGTAAAAATGGACTTGTCCCAACTTTTTTGGGATTTGTTGACACCATGAAATTTTGAAACAACATATTTTTCCCTTAAAATGATACATTCTCTCAGTTTAAACTTTTGATCTGTGATTTGTGTTCTATTCTGAATAAAATATTAGATGTTGACACCTCCACATCATTGCATTCAGTTTTTATTCACAATTTGTTTAGTATCCCAACTTTTTTGGAATCCGGTTTGTACCATATTCATCGTGACATGAGCGTGTTGACTTTCTGTTCTCATCTTCCAGGTCTCCCTGATCCCTTCTCCAAGGTAGTCGTGGACGGTTCAGGGCAATGCCACTCGACAGACACTGTGAGGAACACGCTTGACCCCAAGTGGAACCAGCACTATGATCTGTGAGTCCAGCATGTTTTTATGACACTTATCACATCTGTTTTCTAAGATAAAGTGTTGTGTTTTTTTTTGGTTCATGCTTCACATTTCACACGTCTGTCTTTATTTAAGCTTGATGTCTGTCGGGCTTTGAGATTAACAGGATTTAAACAGAGCAGATGAAAAGACTTCTTGCGTCTGGGCCTCTCAGTATCAAGGATATTTTACAGTGACATAACGGCTCGGTCTAAAAATGTCCTTTGGAACAGCGTTTGAAGAATTAGAGAGGCTGGCGTCTCCACAGAGTATTTTCTTCCACTGACTGAAACACGTGCTTGTCTTGTTGTATCCCGATTGCCTTATTTTTCCCAAAGATGGTGCGTCCTGAGAGAGCAACCTGGAAAAAAGAAGTGGAGACAGGAGCGCGTGAGTGAAAATGTGAGAGTGAAAGTTTCCAGTATCCTCCCGGTGTTTATCCAAACCGTCCTTCATGGCCAACAACGGGAGGAAGCACGTGTCTCAGTTTGTTTGGTTGCCGTGGATACAAGACCCCCTTTTCTTTCTCCCTGCACAGCCATTAAATTAGCCGCTCGTGTCACTTTTGACAAGAAGGGAAAAAAGTCACGTGCGTGCACACCTTCCGACGGAGAGGAGAGCGGCTCAGTGGAACGTCTCTGCTTTAATTTGTCCCAAGGGTCTGCAGACACGGTTGACTGGAATTTATGTCAAAGTGACTTTTCTGTGCCAGTGATGCGTTTACCATCGTTTACTGTCAGTGTTTACTCTTGTGGCTAGCAGAAGGAGTCTCAGGTGGTGTGATGAAGGAGAGGGCTGCCTCACACTTACACTAACGTCTCGGTGTTCAGATTCTGGTCTAAATCAGGGCTCTGCAACCTGTGGTTGTGGAGCCATTTGTGCCTTTTTTGACCCACTGATGTAGCTCCAATTTTGACTAAAACATGCAAACCTGTTTAATAAACTGAGAATAAAAAATTGTAATTTTAGCTTTTTACCTGTTCGAATCTTTTGCAGCATGTGCAGCAGAGAGACCCTAATAATCCATGTTTGTTTTTCTGTTTGAAGCCAGTTTGTAACAGAACTCTAACATTGTTAAATGTACAATCATTTCAGCTCCACAATCAGCTGAATGTGACTCAAGCTTTCACTTGTCGTCAGTTTTACAGCTGAAGGGATTTCTTAGCCAGCGTTTTTAAAATAATTTGTTTCTGCAACTTTATAGCAGGCAGCACATTCTTCAAATCCACAAAGAAATTCACTTTTTTGGGAGCATATTTAAAGTACAGTATTTTCCGCTGTACACATCGCACCACTGTATAAATCGCATCAGTCCAAATTTGTCTAATAAAGTGGAGAAAAACACAAGTCGCTTCGCCGTATAAGTCACATCTATTATGCGTCACCGCTGACGCGTCACGTTTGTTACGTGTCACCATTGACAACCTGGAAATATGGGCCGAACCTGGAAATGTGGGCTGGTGTTGTGACAAAAAATCGATTGGCTGCCAAATGGAGGCCGCGGGAGCATACACGGGAGGACTTTAAGAAGATTTTAACAAGATGAACACTTATTGAGCATGCATCAGGATAAGATTAACACTTAAAAACAATTGTTTGTTTGTTCAAAATTATAGTAAAGATGTGTCTCAGTCTAACTTTTCCTTATTAAATGCACTTTGACAGTCAAATCAGCTGCATTTCAAAAGTATTCGCTCCCTTGGTGCTCCGGGAGCGCGCAGAGGGAGGGAATCAATAAGGAGTAACTCAGCGCATTTCTTCAAAATTTAACAAGATAAGCACCTAAAACAATTATTTGTTTGCTTGACATTATTACAAAGGTGTGTCTCAGTTGAACTTTTACTAAATAAATGCACTTTAATGGTCAAATTAGCTGCATTTTGCTGGGGCGGTGCAGCGAAATGAAGCTGATTTGACTATTGCTCCATTGATCCCGGAGCTGGATGAAGGTGGGAGGCTATGGCAAGCCGATTGTGTCATTAATAGCCACTTTTACCTATTACATCAAACAACGGCATGCCATACTACTTGAGTGTCATCTAGGGGCTGAAAATTTCATTTACCCTTTATTTATCCAGGTAGTCTCATTGATAATAATAATAATAATGAATTCAATTTATAACGCACTTTTCATTAATGAAAATCTCAAAGTGCTACAAGGAGCAACAGAATTAAATGACAATAAAACAAACAACAAAACAATTAAAATCAATATCAGCTAAGATCAAAAGTAGAATCATGAGGAGGTAGAGTATGCTTGGTCGAAAAGAAAGGTCTTCAAGCCGCTCTTAAAGTCAACCACAGACTGTGGGGCTCTTAGACAGTCAGGAAGAGAGTTCCACAGGCGGGGGGCAGCCACACTGAAAGCCCGGTCTCCCATGGTCCTTAATTTGGTTCTCGGAATGTGAAGGAGATTGCTGTTCTGTGACCGCAGCGAACGGGTGGATGAGTATGGAATAAGAATATCCTTCAGATAATCTGGTGAAGTTCCGTGTAAGCATTGATGTGTAATGAGAGCAGTTTTGTACTGAATTCTGTAGGCGACAGGAAGCCAATGAAGGTTATGGAGAATGGGCGTAATATGTTCAAATTTACGAACTCTCAACAAGATCCTTGCTGCACTGTTTTGAATATATTGAAGTTTCTGAAGGTTTTTGCCAGGGATTCCAATAAACAGGGAGTTGCAGTAGTCGAGCCTGGAGGAGACAAAAGCATGGACGAGCTTCTCAGCATCGGAAAAAGTTAGGGATGGGCGAAGTCTGGAGATGTTTCGAAGATGGAAGAAGCAAGTTTTAAACAGATGCTTAATGTGATTTTCAAATGTAAGATTGGAGTCCATTTTTATTCCAAGATTAGTAACAGAGGTGGAGAGGGGGATGTCTTGTCCAGAAAAGGAAAGTGTTGTTATAGGAGATGTTTGTACCTGGTGAGGGGTGCCAATCAGTATGGCCTCAGTCTTGGAGCAGTTTAATTGAAGAAAGTTCTGATTCATCCATGCCCTAATTGCCTCCAGGCAGGCAGAGAGGGCAGTGAGTGAAGATGGAGATGACAAGGTGGAAGATGAGGATGCTCCAGTCCTGATGTAAAGCTGTGTATCGTCGGCATAACAGTGAAAAGAAATGTTGAACTGATTAATAATTTGACCTAAAGGCAGCATGTAAAGGGAAAACAGCAGGGGCCCCAGAACCGACCCCTGAGGGACACCACAGGAGACACAAACTGTCTGGGACGTGGCGTTGCCAAGACTAACACATTCCAGCCTATTGGAGAGGAAAGATTTGAACCAGTCCAGGACTGTGTCGCAGAGACCGACCTCCACATGAAGACGGTGGAGGAGGATACTATGGTCCACAGTGTCGAAGGCTGCAGTGAGGTCAAGGAGGACAAGGATGGAGGGAGAGCCAGTGTCAGCAGCCAAGAGGACATCATTGGTAACCCTCAGCAATGCAGTCTCTGTACTGTGAGCTGCCCTGAATCCAGACTGGAACTTCTCATACAGGGAGTGTTGTTGTAGGTGATCCTGCAGCTGAGCAGCAACAGCTTTTTCCAGCACTTTAGACAGAAAAGGGAGGTGTGAAATTGGGCGGTAATTAGAAAAAATGTCGGGATCCAAATTAGATTTTTTCAGAAGAGGCCTAATGATGGCGGTTTTTAGAGGCAGTGGAACATGACCAGATTGTAGAGACTGATTTATTATTTGAGTGATAAGTGGGCCTATTGCAGAATGATTGGTTTTTATGAGAGACGAGGGGAAAGGATCCAGGGCGCAGGATGAAGGCTTCATTTTCTTGATGATGGCCTCCACCTCACTCTGAACAACTTCGTCAAAGCTGTTTAGGGTCCCAGAATGCAGACGGGTGGGTGGCACACTGAGAACGGGGAGGTTGTGGAGCTGAGATCTGATAGTGTCAACTTTGGTTTTAAAAGATGAAAGAAACAGGTCACATTTTTGAGCAGAGTCCTCAAGAGTTTGCTTAATGGGATTAAGCAGACGAGTGATTGTGGAGAAGAGCTGTTTAGAGTTTCCAGGGCAGGTGTTGATGATGTTAGAATAATATTTGGAGCGTGCTTCTTTAAGAGAATAGGCGTATGCTTTCTGATGTTCTTTATATGCCTGCTTATGCACAGACAGACCAGATGATTTTACACGTCTCTCAATAGCACGGCCAGTTGCCTTCATCTTGCGCAGCTCATCAGTGTACCAAGGAGCTGAGCGCGAGAAAGACACCAGTCTTGTCTTTAAGGGGGCGTGTAGGTCCAGGAGCTCCCGAAGAGATTGGTTGTAGTAATCCACAGAGTCATCTGCAGATGAATGATTGACAGCGGTCAGGGTGTGAAGATCAGCAGACAGAACATCAAGGGAAATGTTTTTAAGGTCACGGAACTGGATGGGTCGTTTTGGGTTTGAAGCAGGCGAAGATGAAGGCACTTCCAGGGAGATGACCCTGTGGTCTGAGACACCCAGGTCATATACAGATAAGTTATTGATGAGTACAGTGTCTGTAATCACCAAATCCAGAGTATGCCCCCTGCTGTGCGTAGGGGCGTCAACATGTTGAGTGAGATTAAGAGAGTCCAGAAGAGACTTAAAATCTGTTGCCAGAGGTGAAGAAGAATTGTCCACGTGGATATTTAAGTCGCCAAGAAAAATAGTCTTCACAGGGGAGGTGCAGAAAAAAGTGAGGAGGTCATGCATCTCTGAGTTAAATGAAACATGCGGTTTGGGAGGTCTATAAATTAATATAACATTCATCAGGAGTGGGGCTTTGAAGCTGAAAGCCAGACATTCAAAAGAGGAAAAGTCCTGAGAAGACAGATGAGACAATTTTAAATTACTGCGATAAATTACAGCCAGACCACCACCGCGGCCAGTGCTGCGGGCTCTCTGCAGATAACTGTATCCAGAGGGACACGCCTCATTCAGAGAACTGAACACATCTGGTTGGTGCCACGTCTCTGTAAGACACATGAGGTCCAAGTTCTTCTCCAGAATGTGATCATGAATTAAACATGACTTGTTGGAAAGTGACTGCACATTGAAAAGTTCTAATTTAATACCAGTTGGAATAGGAGCTTTTTGAACCGGTTTAAGCAGACTGAAGTCCACTCCACGTTTTCCTCGCCACTTCGTGCGCAGAGGACTACAAAGGCCTACAGACGCAGCGTTCTGATGACGCCATCGAGGTGCGACACGTCTCTCAGTCCAGACAGCACTAATCGAATCCGAGTTCGCTTGAGAATAAACGGTTTTCTTTCGAGAGCTTCTATGGATGTAACGAGGTCTACGCAGAAGTCCCAGTTGTTTGATGGTGGAAATAGAAAGAGGAATGGAGCAGTTGTTAAGTTCAAACAACTGCGAAGCGGAATACGTCAACATCCACGAGCCGGAGGAGGCTAGCACAGAGCTAGCCGCTAGCAGCAGGCCCACGGCTCCGAGAAAGATATACAAGAAGGAGAGAGAGGTAACTCGAACGAGCATTACCTTGAAGGAGTACAGGAGAGAGTCCAGAACAGTCCAGAGGACACAGGAAGTTGAGAGAGGCAGCAGGTAAGCGAACAATAAGTGCAGCTACGTGGTTCTCGAAGCTAAATTCGTGTTGAAGCTAGCGGGAGCTAGCAGCCCCTACTATTATTAAAATTCCGGTTAGACTAGGAAAGTTTTCTATCTAATGACTCCAGCAAACAAGTCAAATCTTGGCTTCGCCACGATCTCCCATCCTGAGCAAGCACAATGGCATCAGTGGAAAGGAAAAACTCCCTTTTAGAAGGAAGAAACCTCTAGCAGACCCAGGCTCAGGACAAGCGGTCATCTGCTTTGACCGGCAACTTATAATGTTTGCAGATCCACAACGCAGTCAGAAAAGACAGTTGCTCTAAAACTAACTAACTAAAACACAAAACTTAATCACAGAAAGGTAGAAATGTCCGCGTCCGATTCACACAGGTGCTGTACACAGGCTTGCGCCTGCCGCACTCTGCGTTCAAGAAAGGTAGAAAAGTTCAAAGAAAGGTAGAAATGTCCGCGTCCGCTTGTACAGGTGCTGTACACAGGCTTACGCCTGTCGCACTCTGCAATCGAGAAAGGTAGAAATGTCCAACAAGGCTCGGTGAAAAAAAACAGCAGAAAGTAATAAAAAAGGCTTCAAAAAGCAAAAAGTACGAGGAGCAGCGGCAGCCAAGGTGTGCCCGCGTCCACTTCCTCCACAGGTGCTCAGTCACTGACAGGTGCTCAGTCACTGACAGGCGCTCAGTCACTGACAGGCGCTCAGTCACTGACAGGCGCTCAGTCACTGACAGGCTCTCAGTCACTGACAGGCGCTCAGTCACTGACAGGCGCTCAGTCACTGAGCCACGAGAACTCATTTTCAAGAGAGACCTGTTAGGGAACAGATGTTGGGGGTTAAGGGCCTTGCTCAGGGGCCCAGAGTGGGGCGAATGAGGGTGGAGGCAGGTGTGGGTGTTTCACCTTTTTCCACCAACATTTTTTTATGTTGTCGGTACCGGGGCTTGAACCGGCGATCTTCCAATCACAGGCCCACCGTCTAACTACTGCGCCACCACTCCCCCGAAAATGGTAGTGTTCAATATTTTCCTTGTCAGAATGAATGAAAATGGTGATATCTCAGTCAAAAATTGGGTTATAAATATGGGGGGGGGACGATAAATAAGTCGCTTTGGTGTATAAGTCACAGGGTACGCAAATTAGGTAAAGAGATGTGACTTGCTGGCCGGACAATACTGTAACTTGTTGTAAATGTATTAGGCTTCCTGTGAGTAACTATGTGTCCTATTCATTCATTCAAGTTTATTTGATCAAGGACAGCACAATAAACAATGTTACATGTTAAAAACTAAGCAACCGTTGTCTTGTACAAAGGTTTTCTAGCCACAGGCTAATTTGCAAACCCAGTCCTTGGTTGGACTTTTATATAAAAATGGCTAAAATAAAATTAAAATTGAATTTAGATTAAACAATTCCCTATATAAAAACATCTAAAATAAAATTGGTCTATGGTGTTAACCGGTTCGACATTAGCGGCGTCTCCACACCTTCTCTTTCCACCTCTCTTAACACAGAACTTGTGTTGTGCGGGAGTTGTAGGCGGGACTTCATAGTAAGAGAGGTGGAAAGAGAAGGTATGGAGATGCTGCTAATGTCGAACCGGTTAACACCATAGACTTAATATGCCTGTGGTTAACACAAACTCCTTTTTTATTTTATTTATCCAATAAAAAACAAACGTAAAAAAAGTTCACCCAGGTCAGGATCGAACCCGGGTCGAGATAAAGTTTGGATTGGAAAGCCGATGCGCTTCCAGTTGTGCCACCGAGGCATGTTGCAAATTTCCAGGTCTACAGGTACTTTATATTTAAAGGAACCGCCCCTCCTAAAATACTGGCTATGCATGCTACATCTATACTCATCACGTAATTACGTGATGCGTATCACGTTATTACTACATATCACGTTATTACTACATATTATCACGTAATTACGTGATACGTATCACGTAATTACGTGATACGTATCATGTTATTATTACATAAGCCCCCAAAAAATTTTTCAATAGGTGGCAGCACTACGCTTCCGTAAAAAATAATTCAATTTTTTAAAGAGCCAAATATATTTTTATGGCTCCTATCAAACTTCATTTATTTGGAAATATGTTTGAAATGGCTGCATGAAGATGAAGATTGCAGACCCCTTGTCTAGTGTTATCTTTTTTTGTTTTTTGCCCGTTTGTTGCATGTGCTTGTGTTGGGGTGTAGAATGTGTGTTTGAGTGCAGGGATGTGGCCTCTCTGGTGCGCCACAACCATCTGATTGACCCATGAACTGTGACCTTGCAGCACTGGTGCAGGATGTGGCCGGTATGCCAAGGATAGTAGACTCGGTCCATCTGGCTGCCTGCCGGTCACACTCATTCCTCCTGCACCATATTTATACTTTTAAAACGGCTCTCTAAGAACCACAAAATGTGGTTGAAATTAACTAAATCTAAACACAATCACCATTTGTTCGTCAGTAAAAGACAAGAACACAGCAGTTATATGTCATGAATTTTATTCAAAGATGTTTTTACTCTCTTGTAATTGTGCACCCAGTCAGATTAGGTTAGTGGAGATTGTTTTGGGTTAAATGTTACTAAACAAACCATTTCCCAGTTTAGTTTATCAATTAGGACCACTAACTTATACAAACATTTTCCTGCCACTATATGTGATGTTTTTCAACCAAAACTATTAACGCCTAATGTAAGGTGTTATGAAAATCATGCTGAAGATTCACATTAAACTTTTATTTAAAGCTGTTGTTCAGCCAATTACTGTATAGACCTATATCTAATCTAACTTTCATCTAAAAAAGTCTAGAGAAAATAGTTGCTGGCCAGTTACATAATCATCTGCATTCTGCAAAGAAGTAATCTGAAGAGTTTCAGTCAGGGTTTAGAGCTTACCACAGCACTGAATCTGCACTAGTGAAAGTCACTAATGATATTCTCATGGCTTCTGACAATGGACAGGTGTTAACACTGGTCCTGTTAGACCTCAATGCTGCATTTGATACAGTTGATCATAATATTCTACTACAGAGACTTGAATATGACATTGATTACAGGAACGGCTCTAAATTGGTTTAAATTTACAGTAATTCTTTTGCCTATTTTAATCTTTTATTTATATGTTGTACAGCACTTTGTGATTTTATCTATGAAAAGTGCTATATAAATAAACTTTACTTACTTACTTACTAAATCATATTTATCTGATACAGTACATTCCAATTTGTAAATTTCAATAATGAATCTTTGTCATACACCAAAGTTAGTCATGGAGTTCCTCAAGGTTCTGTGCTTGGAGCAATACACTTTACCTTAGTGTTTCCCCTACCACTATATAAGTGGGGCGCACCGCCCCGTCAACGGAACCGAGCGCCCTGTCTACTGAAGCCCCACCCCACTCCAACCACCTGTCGGCACTGACATAATGCTAAACTAGCAGCTAGAAATGCAGGTGCATTAGCTAAAAACCTAAAAGCAGCCTCTTCCCTCATGCTGAACCCTCACACTGACACACAGACACACACTCGAAAATTGTCTGTACAAACAACGCACTGCTCATGTTTGTCTGTCTCACCTTCCCCCACCCCAAAAAAAACTGTCTGTGTGGGGCTGAGATGAGTCTGTCTCTCTCCTCTGCCCTGATCCAACACTGTAAAACTGTCTGTGCAAACAGCGCATGGCTTTATCTCTGTCTCCCCCCGCATCCCCCAAATCTGTCAGTATAAGTGCTGCGCAGCTCAGGACATGTCTCTGTCCATCCGTCTCCCCCC
>JBBPBX010001654.1:33584-45464 GCA_038048925.1 Garcialebias charrua | reverse complement strand
ATCTAGGGGAAATGCTGCCTTATAAATGTTTCCATTAGATAATCCAAAAAAGAAAGACGAAACGTTTCTACAGTTTTTTTTGCTTTGTTTTGTATTTTGAATGTCCAGAGGACCAGACTTAGCTTTTTTTGGATTTTTCTACCTGGATTATTGAGCATGCATCAGGGTATTTTGATCCATTAGATAATGTTATTAAACAGCATCAGGGATAAATTTTCGTTGTTATGCTGATGATACACAGTTATATTTGTCAATAAAACCCAATGAATCCAATCAGCTACTTAGACTACAAGCATGCCTTAAAGACATAAAAACCTGGATGACCCTAAATTTTCTGCTTTAGAACACAGACAAGACTGAGGTTTTGGTTCATAGACCTGAGCATTTTAGGAATAAAATGTTCAGTCTTCTACCTCCTTGAATGGCATTAATCTGACCTCCAGTTCTAATGTTAAAATCTTGGTGTTATTTTTGATCAGAACGTCTTTTATCTCCCACATTAAAAATGCTACTAGAACTGCCTTCTTCAACCTGCATAATAGCACTAAAATTACCGTAAAAACATCTAAAAATGATGCAGAAAAACTGGTTCATGCATTTGTCACATCTAGACTGGACTATTGTAATGGTTTGTTATCTGGGTGTCCAGATACTTCTTCAAAAACTCTTCAGTTGATCCAAACTGCTGCTGCCAGAGTCTTAACTGGAGTTAGTAGAGAGATCATATACAGTTTTAGCTTCTCTCCACTGGCTCCCTGACAAGTCCAGAATTGAATTCAAAATCTTACTTCTAACCTACAAAGCTCTCAACAACCTAGCTCCTTCTTGTATTTGAGATCTTATTGTTCCATATTTTCCTAACAGAGCACTTCACTCTCAGACTGCAGGCTTACTTGTGGTACCTAGAGTTTCCAAAAGCAGAATGGGAGGAAGATCTTTCAGTTATCAGGCTCCTCTCTTGTGGAACCAACTTCCAGTTTCTGTCCATGAGGCTGACACATTGTTTAGTTTTAAGACTCAGATTAAAACTTTCCTTTTTGATAACTCCTATAGTTAGGGTTGGCTTGTTATGCTGCAATACTGTAGGCTTAGACTACTGGAGGACAAACTGAACTAATTTCCTTAAATGAATTGTTAAAATTAAATAGTTTTCATTTGATACTATTTCTATCTTGACATGTGATTCTTGACCTGCCATTGTGTATCTGTTCCTCTCAAACCCAGCCGGTCAAAGCAGATGTCCACCTTGGCATGAGCCTGGTTCTGCTGGAGGTTATTTTCTTCATGAGGGAGTTTTTCCTTTCCACTGTCACCTTCATGTTTGCTCAAGATGAGAGTCCTGTGATGGAGTTAAATTCAAAACTGTCGGCTCCTCAGATAATTAATGTTAAATTATTATTTTTATACAGTATATGAATGTTTCTGTTCAGTGCCCTGAGACGACTTCTGTTGTAACGACTCCTGTAAGGGCAAAAAAGCAGCAGCAGCTAGCAGTAGCACATTTAATAAAGCTTGGGACACTTCCTGCAGGACGTCTTAAAGGCACTCCACAAACTCCTGAAATGCATCACACGGTGCAGAATGAATGAGTTTACTCCAGTAGGGCTCAATGTAAACGGAGCACTTGGCTGAATCTTCCCTAAGCCACACGACGGAACATTTGAGTCACATAATCAACCTGCATCAGGCTGGCTGTCGTCTGGGTGAACAATATTTCTCATATTTGCACTAATGTTTGTATTACATTACTGCCTATAGTCATTCCACTGTTTACATTCACTGTTTACATTTATTAATACGGTTTACATTTATTACTACTGCTTTACATTTATTACTACTGTTTACATTTACACTACTTTTATCTACACTACTGCAGATACATATACAGCATTCTCTGACTAGCCTTATCTAAGGATGCCAAATGTGCCTTATGTGCCTCACTGCATATGCCACTTTGCCTCTATACCAACATCAACTACCTCATACATATACTGTGTACATTAACTTATATGCTGCTGTGCCACTCTTTGCAAATGTCAATGCTAGAACCTTCAGTTTATTTTATAGATATACTTTTTATACTTTTTATACTACTATGCAAAAACTCAGGACAGTATTACACTTTTATTATTTCATTTTATGCTTATGTTCATTGGGTGTTTGGTGTTTCAGTGTTGGTGTAAATTTTCATACTTTTGTACTATTATGAAAAACTCAGGACAGTGTTACACTTTTACTATTTTATGCTTATGTTTATTAAATGTTTTAGCATGAGGGAAGCCTTTAGCTTTTGCTAGAGAGCCTGTATTTCGCACCGCTAGCTTAATGCTATGTCAGTGCCGGGTGGGGGAGCTCGGTTTGGTAGGCAGGGTGCTCAGTTCTGTTGATGGGATGGGGCACCCTGCTTGTATAATGGTAGGGGAAACACTGAACTATAAAGATGGTGGAGCGCCATAAAGACAGCTCACTATTCAAACACATGAAACTTGTGTTAGACCTGCAGGTTTACTAGTCTAACATTTTGTCAACTAAACTTTTATTTATCTATTGTTTATCTATCTATAAGGTTAAATCAGACAAGGGTTGGCCGAGAGCTAGAGTCTCAGTCTTTCCTGTTCTTCATGTCCATTACCCATAGCTTGTAGCGCACACCTGACTCTGAACTTGACTTTACATGAGCATAGTCGGGAATCTGAATATTTTCATGCCATGTCTGCCATTGGCATTGTTGACTAGAGCAACATGATGATGAGTCCAAATGGCTCTTCCACGAATGTCACCATCTTTGACCTATTTACAGTCACTTCCGCTGTTTGGCCAGTAAACAAACAGACGTGGGGGTTGGTAGCTGTTTAGGGACACATTAACTATCAACGTGAGAAAAATACTGTCCAGATTTTGTTTCTTCTTTATTTTTTCTATCAATCTTGATGAAATTACAATGGGCACCTATTTCTGCTGGGATGAACTCATGTTGCAAAACAAACAATGACAATGTATAAATTTTTATAAAATAGTGTTTGCATCAACTGCTATAAGGTTCTTGAAACTTACGCTGTTTAAAGATGGACACAATCAACTTGGACAAGTTGTTAGCTCAATAATGAAGTTAGAATTAAAGTTTATTTCAACAAACTGAGGTTAGTCAAAGTGCTATCTACAACAGATGAGACACTACCTTGTTTTCTGCCGTATAAGTCACATCAGTCCAAATATGACTAATGAAGTGGAAAAACACATAAATAAGTCACTATCATATATGTCAAATCTATTATGCGTGGTCAAATGGTCAAATTAGCTGCATTTCACCGGGGCGACACAGCAAAATGAAGCTGATTTGATTATTGTTCCAGGCATGATCCCAAAGCTGGACAAAGGTGGCTGGTTGTGGCAAGCCGATTGTGTCATTAATATCCATTTTTACCTATTACAGTACATGACAGAACAGCATACCATACTACTTTGGTGCCATCTAGCGACAGAAAATTGTAGCGTTCAATATTTTCAGTCATAATGAATGAAATCGGTCATATCTCAACCAAAAATTGGTTTATAAATATGGGGGAAAATCCATAAATAAGCCGCTTCAGTGTATAAGTCGCAAGACCTGCAAATTATTCAAACAGGTGCGACTTATAGGCTGGAAAATATGCTAGTTATCCACAACCTTTTGTTTTCCAGAAACACACTTCAAAAGATCTGATCTATCCCGTGAAGACCGACTATGAACTCATTAAACTGTTTTATTGCACTGCTGGTTCTGACAGTTTTTACACATTAAAAATCTGCAAAATGATGTGTAGTTTAATATGGAACAGTTTTTCATTTCTGAAGTTATGTGGCGTGCTCAATCTGAGCACCTAATCTTTTTCCATGGGTGTGTTGGTCTTCACAGAGGAGCGCTCCACCAAGTCTTTTTATTTTATTATTATTTGATTTGGTCTAATATCATTTTACAGATGTTAGGTCAAACAGAAAACAAGTTATTCAATGAGAAATGTAAAAGTGCAGACATTTTAATTTTGCTGTCTTCTTTCTCTATTTTTGTTTGCGTAAACTGCAGCAGTTTGTCATGAAGACATAGAACTAGCTTTAGTTTTTTTTACGACTAGAATTGCAGCAAAGTGGATACATTTTTATTTACTGGTACTTCATTGTATTTTTTGTGAAGTCTTATTGCCTTTGCTTTGCCTCATAGTGTTGCTTAGTTTTTTTTTTTTTTTACTTGGCTAAAGTTACTGATTAAAAGTTAAATAGTGTAGGCGTGGTGGTGCAGAGGTTAGAGAAGGTGGGCCTGTGATCGGAAGGTTGCTGGTTCGACTCCCCGTACCGACAACATCAAAATGTGGGTGAGAAAGGTGAATTGCCCACACCTGTCTCCACCCTCATTTGCTCCACCCTGGGCCCTTGAGCAAGTCCCTTAACTCCCATCATCTGCTCCACTGGGTGCCCTGGATAGCAGCTCTCTGCTCCACTCAGTGGTCTGTGGTTGTGTCAGGAAGGGCATCCGATGTAAAACCAATCGCCAAATCTTCATGTGAGTTAGTTCGCTGTGGCGACCCCTGAAGAAGGGAGCAGCCGAAAGAAGAAAACATTAATAAGTTTAGACATGTATTACTAATAATAATCATAATCCGTTCTAAGCCATTTTTCCTGTTACCACCTTGTGAATGGCTATTGCTGCAGACTATTTATTTTTTATACACTTGCACAACCAGCACCTGCTGCAGCACTGCAGAATACAAATGTCATTGTTTGACATTTCTGCCTAACATTGTCCAACATGAGTAGCTTTCAAATTGCTGAAGAATGCAAGGATTTAACATTTGACTCCCTTTGAAAGGAAGAATAATTTTGCATTTTAATGTTTCTGTGAGTTTTGTTGTTGTTGATAACTACTAAATAAAAAGTTGCACCAAAACTAAACCAGTGCAATCAGAAAGTCGATGTAATTTTTTTAACGTGCTGTTTTTATTACAGTTTTCCCACCGTCTGTTCTCTGTGTCTATTAAAATCCTTAGCCAGACTAATGAATTTTATTAGGCCGAGGGCAATCCAAATGGCTGGATTTTGGTTATTAGTGCGTCCCTCCCGTTATGTCTGTCTGACAGAGCAGCTCTCACATCGCAGCCCAGACAGGCATTTGGCATTGACTCAAAATGTCCAGACATCTTACTCACAGCCCCATTGTTTCATATCCCTTTCGGTGCGCTGCACAAACCTCTCAAATGATGAGTTTTAGACTGAAGAAGGGGAGCACACGCTAACAGATGGGCTGCAACAGGTTTAGATGCTAAATATTTTTTAAGTGTTGTTATTGTCACTCTCCAACCTGACATGAGGAAAAATGCAGGAGAGAGCGTCAGTGAAACATGAAGAGACATAAAATTACCTTTTTTAATATAATAGGTCTTTCACTTCCATCATGTGTTTTGGCTACTCCTGTTTAACTAAATTACTTGCTCATGTTTTGTCCCTGTATATTAGGCAGATAAGCAGATATGTTGATGCTATAAATGTGCATTACAGACATTTTTAAGTGTTATTTTATGAAAAAGTTATGTATAATTAATATCTCTTACCTGTTGCACACAGTTAATAATTGTAAAAAAGATTGCCGCCTCAGCTTTAGCCTCCTAAGACCCGTACTCTTGGCAGCACGACGGTGCAGTCGTTAGCACTGTTGCCTCACAGCAAGAAGGTCCTGGGTTCAATCCCCGGTGGGACCGGGGTCTTTCTGTGTGGAGTTCGTATGTTCTTCTCGTGCTTGCATGGGTTTTCTCCGGGTACTTCGGTTTCCTCCCACAGACCTAAAACATGCATGTTAAACTGCCTTCAGGCCCAGGCTTCCCTTGCAAAAGAGATCTGTGATCTCAGTGGGATTTGCCTGGTTAAATAAAAGTTAATAAAATACAGTATGTGGATGCCATGTCCTAGGAGGTTAATGACATTTTTCATATATGACCCCAATTCTAAAAATATTTTACAAGTTTTATCATGCAAATATGAAGCCATATAAACATCTAGAAACGCTGTCATCTTTTATTTGAGTCAAAGCTGGGTGGTCAATAATCCAGGTAGAAAAATCTAAAAAAGCTAAGTCTGGTCCTCTGGACATTCAAAAAACAAAACAAAACAAAGCAAAGCAAAAAAACTGTAGTTTTGTTTTTTGAATGTCCAGAGGACCAGACTTAGCTTTTTTAGATCCATTTGTTTTAGTTTAGAAACCAGTTTGTCAATATGAGATTTAAAGGATAGATTCTCATCAATCAGAATACCTAAATATTTGTAGCACCTGACAACTTCAATTTCAGCCCCTTGAACAGTTAACAAGCTGGGGAGGATAGGTGGAAGCTGCTTACCATTTGAAAATAGCATAGCTTTTGATTTTTCTGCATTCAAAACCAGCTTAAGCCCAGCCAGACGGGACTGAACAGTATCAAATCCAGATTGCAGCAGTTTATATGATTGTGAAACTTAAGCTGATGAACAATAAATAACTGTATCATCAGCATATAGATGAGCTTTAGCATCAGGCAAGTTATCGCACAGATTGATTACATAAATTGTGAACAACAAAGGACCCAGTAAGGAGCCTTGAGGCATCCCCTTTAAAATAAGAAGGAGGGAGGAACAAGACCCAGCCGCTTGAACACATTGAGTTCTATCATATACATAGTTGGAGAACCAGTTAACAGCCGGAACAGATAACCCACTTTTGTAGAGTCGATTCATCAGGATGACGTGATTAACAGTGTCACTGTCAAACGCTGTAGAGAGGTCAACAAAAAGAGTTGCACAATATTTTTGACCATCTAGGGCATCTTTCATTCAACCTTTACTTATACAGGCTAGCCTCGTTGAGCCACAGGGACTCATTTACAAGAGAGACCTGTCTCACTCACACCTAGGGACAATTTAGAGCAGGGGTCCCCAAACTTTTTCCTGTGAGGGCCACATAACTTTTCCCTTCTCTGGTGGGGGGCCGGAGTCAGTTTGTAACAGGAAAAAGTGTGACGATTGCAGGAGTGCCTAAATGTAAACATGTATTGTTTTCCAGAAAGCACAATCAAATAACCCTCTCTGGGTTCTTCACAGATGTTGGAACAATAATAAATAGTTAATTAGTAGTGAATAACTTACTGGGAGCCGTTTCTCCGCGGTGTCCATCCAAAAGGCTGCGCGCATTAGCGTTAGCCCCTCCGCGTTAGCATGTTAAGCCACGCAAGCTATCATACTTGTCTTTGTGACGGGATTCATAGTGTCGCCGCAGATTGTATTCTTTGAATACTGCCACCGCCTCTTTACAGATGATACGGACAGCCTTTTCTTTGCATTGAACAAAAAAATAATCATTTGTCCACTGCAGCTTAAATGCCCTGCATTCTGAATCTATTTTTCTCTTACCTAATCTTTTCGCCATTATTCCGTTCTGTCTTTGAGAGGGGCGAGTTTAGGATTTTTTTTCTGAGGGTTGCCAGATAGGGGCACAGACCGCAAAAGGGTGGAACAGAATGTCACGTTTTGGATGTGTCAGCATTTTTCCCCAAACGTTGACACAATAAATTAAATGTGGAACAATAGTTCAAAATAGTTCATAACTAAGGAACATTTTATTGCAAACGTCCAACTTTATTATCAAATACAAATACACATATGAAAAAAAATCTAAATGTTCTCTGGTATTGTTCTGGGGGCCGGACCAAATGTGGAGGAGGGCCGCATCCGGCCCGCGGGCCGCAGTTTGAGGACCACTGATTTAGAGTTACCAATCAGCCTAACATGCATGTTTTTGGACTGTGGGAGGAAACCGGAGCACCCGGAGAAAACCCACGCATGCACAGAGAGAACATGCAAACCCTCCACCCAGAAAGGCCCCCGGACCGGGATTTGAACCGGGGACCTGCTCGCTGAGAGGCAGCAGCTCTACCAGTTGTGCCACCGTGCTGCCCAAATGGGTGATTTGGGCTACATGGGCGTAGCCAAGATTTTATGAGGGGCGGTTCGTTTGAAGAAAAAGTGGACCTGGAAAGAGCAACACGCCTCGGTGGTTCACTGGAAGCGCGCCGGGTTGCCACTCCAAACTTTCTCTCGACTCGGGTTCGATCCTCACTTGGTTGAACTCGAATCGTCGAAGTGGGCAATATTTCAACTTATTTTACGTTTGTCTTTTATTGGATTAAAAAAAAAGGAGTTTGTGTTAACCACAGGCATATTAAGTCTATGGTGTTAATCGGTTCGACATTAGCGGCGTCTCCATAACTTCTCTTAATAATAATAATAATAATAATAATGTCACATTTTTGTCATCTGTGTATGTTTCCATACAAGAAGTGGGCAATATTTCAACTTATTTTACGTTTGTCTTTTATTGGATTTTAAAAAAAAGGAGTTTGTGTTAACCGCAGGCATATTAAGTCTATGGTGTTAATCGGTTCGACATTAGCGGCGTCTCCATAACTTCTCTTAATAATAATAATAATAATAATGTCACATTTTTGTCATCTGTGTATGTTTCCATACAAGACGAAATTTGACTCTGCATTTAACCCAATCACCACCAGGTGGGGCAGTGGGCAGCTATAGAAAGCACGCCGGGGAGCATTTGGGATGAGGTGTGCTGCTCAAACACACCACAAGTTACTCTCTTAACACAGAACTTGTGTTGTGCGGGAGTTGTAGGCGGGACTT
Source organism: Garcialebias charrua (assembly GCA_038048925.1). Lineage (NCBI taxonomy): Eukaryota > Metazoa > Chordata > Actinopteri > Cyprinodontiformes > Rivulidae > Garcialebias > Garcialebias charrua. The sequence continues at coordinate 36,773 of JBBPBX010001654.1, read as the reverse complement.
CATAGGCAAAGTGGGTGGTTCGTTCAAACCCTCCCCTGGCTACGCACATGATCTACAATGTCATTCACCACTTTAAGAGTTGCAGTTGTTGCACTGTGCTTTTTTCCAAAAACCTGATTGGTGTTGTTGAATCTAAAAAGGTTTTCAGCTGTTCTGCGATCAATTTTTCCAGAACTTTGGAAAGTACACACAATTTAGAGATCGGTCTGTACATGTAGTTGTTGACTACAGATGGATTGCCACCTTTTAACAAGGGAAGAACATAGGCAGATTTCCATATCCAGGGAATCTTATTTTCAGCAAGAGTTAAGTTAAAGATGTAACATAGAGGTTCTGCTATAAACTCTACAGCTACCCTAAAAAAGGGGCTCAAGTTTGTCAGGTCCAGCAGATTTACAAGGATCTAATTGTTGTAGAGTTCTATGAACTTCAGTTACATCAAAATGGGCAAAACTATAGCCTTGAACTGAATCACTCAAGTGTGTTTGAGAGAAATCTTCTTGCACATTTAGCCTTTGTGGAAACAATGATTCAAACAAGGATCCTGAGGAAATGAAATGTTCATTGAAACAGTTAAACTGGGATTTTGCCTTTTTAACAAGGGAAGTAAAGTGATTTATCAATTTCTTTAATACTAGCCAATCATTCTGAGTTTTAGAATGCCTTGCCTTGACCCAAGCATTATCTCGATCTTTTAACAAATTAGACAGCTCAGCCATGAACCAGGGATTATTTTCTACCCTTTACTCAAAATTTACGAAGAGGGGCATGTTTATTAATAAAAAAGATAAAAGCATCATAAAAAATTTTAATTCATTCATTCATTCAACCTTTATTTATACAGGCTAGCCTCGTTGAGTCACGGGGACTCATTTACAAGAGGGACCTGTCTCACTCACACCAAACAACCATCCACTCTCACACTCACACCTAGGGTCAATTTCCAGGCCAATTCTACATCATCAAAAAGTGATATTCTTGACCAATCAAACAGTCATAAATCATGATGGAAAGCTTGCTCACAAAAATGTTTTATATCCCTTTTCAGAATCAAATGAGGACTTGATTTCATGAGTTTAGCTTTTCTGAAGATGGCTATACCACAATGGTCACTTACATCATTTGTAAATACTCCAACATTTGAATATTTATGTGGCAAATTAGTTAAAAACAAATCTAGAAGAGAGGATTTTTCAGGAAATGTAAGGTTTGGGTGTGTTGCCTCATTAACCATTTGTGTTAAATTAAGACCATCACAAAATTTAAGGCTGACACGGCCTCACTATTAGCTGATGGTGGCCTATAGCATCCCACAACCGTGATGAAGTGGCCCTGAAAAAGTTCCAACTTCAAGGCAAGAAATTCAAACTGTCTACTTAAGGAAAGGCACGACTGAACAGTAACATGACATTTCTGCTTGACATATATCTCAATGCCACCACCCTTTTTAGGACGATCACATCAACATGCATTGTAATCTTTGATGGCAATCATTCTTCTTCCTCTGTTGATCATGGTTAGCTGCAGGAAAACATGCATTCATCATTGATTGGCACAAAATGGGTTTCACAGTCCAGGATACTGCAGCTAGTAAGATTGGATGTATGATTTTGGGGAAAAACTGTCCAGAGAATATGTAAAAGTAGATTGAAGAAACAAATAACCAGTACATACAATGTTTAAAACTTCTTAATTCAAAGGTTACTTTACTTATTTACTTATGGGCTCTGTGTTATCTTTCTTCCTCCAGTCTCGTTCTGCTCTTCCTGGGGAGTACGGTACTGTGATATTATAAATCATTCAAAGGTTCGCACTTTGCTTGTGATGCTTTGTCACAACTGAGATGTTCAGGGTCACTCTCACACAAACTCACACACAGGCTGGAAAGTCCCTCTGAGCCTCTCCATCCTCCTCTTCCGTTCTGTCTGTGTCCTCGTGTGTTTTCCAACGCATCCTTGACCTGTAACTTGTTCCTCTGAGTGGAATTTATTGATAGGATATTAGCTGGTACGGTAATCTGTTTACTTGTATCCTAATTATTTGTATGGTTAATTAATAATCTTTTTTTTTTTTTTTTTCTTCTCTTAGATACATTGGAAAATCTGACTCAATCACTATTAGTGTTTGGAACCACAAGAAGATTCATAAGAAACAAGGAGCTGGATTCCTGGGCTGCGTTCGTCTTCTGTCCAACGCCATCAACCGCCTTAAAGACACGGGCTGTAAGTTTTAATTTTACTATGCTTACCTTGACTGAAAAGAGCTCATGGGAATAGTTTTATTTTGAAAGGCCTTGTCTTTTGTCTGTTTTTCTATCTGATTTCAAGTGGAGATGTGATGATATGCCAACTTGAAAAATATATCATCTTGTTGAGCTGTCGGATGTTAGAGCTGGAAGGTTTAAATAGAAACTTGTCAGTGATGATGATGATGATGGCTATAATAGCAGCTGCAGGTCATACATGAGCCATGGTTCTGAGTAATTTTACATACTAGTTAAATAAATCTAAAACCGCATCATACTAATCCTTGGTACCAGACCTTAATTGCTTGATATTTCTATCAGCTATTCATTCGTTGTAACATTTCTGCTTGGGAATTTAATAATTTCAAATTAATTGAATTTTATATGATTAGAGATGGTGTGGTACAATCACACAATGAAGATCTGAGAGAGAGTTGTGGAAGCAAGACTTGGACAAGAGGTGACTATCTGTGAGCAACAGTATGGTTTCATGCTGAGAAAGAGCACCACAGATGCCATCTTTGCTTTGAGGATGCTGATGGAGAAATACAGAGAGGGTCAGAAAGAACTCCATTGTGTCTTTGTGAATTCAGAAAAAGCATATGACAGGGCGCCGAGGGAGGAGGTGTGGTATTGCATGAGGAAATCTGGAGTGGCAGAAAAGTATGTTAGACTGGTACAGGACATGTATGAAGACAGCAGGACAGTGGTGAGATGTGCTGTAGGAGTGACAGATAGCTTCAAGGTGGAGGTGGGAGTGCATCAAGGATCGGCTCTGAGCCCCTTCTTGTTTGCTCTGGTGATGGACCGACTAACAGATGAGGTCAGGCAGGAATCCCCATGGACTATGATGTTTGCAGATGACATTGTGATCTGTGGAAGAGAACTTGGAGAGGTGGAGGTATGCACTTGAAAGAAGAGGAATGAAAGTCAGCCGTAGTAAG